>JAHZNB010002901.1:0-29702 GCA_027744295.1 Callyntrura guangdongensis | reverse complement strand
TATTTTTTGACCAAATTATCAAACCTGTTTTAACCCGTGTGAACAGTCAAAATTTGGTTTTCGGTTAATAATTTGGACAGACATTGACCGTTTTACCTGAGACTTTTTTGTGAATACATGCTACAAGTATGGCAACAATTAACTGTGGTCGTTTGAAAGTTTGGACTTTAATGTGACATGTGGGATCAAAATATGTGGGCTGTTTTAACCCGTCTTAACAGAGTGGTAGTGGGGTATTGATTTAAGAGTCAATTACAAATTTTTCAGCTTAAGACAGGCGCTCACTGTGTAGAAAAACTGCAACTTTCTAGCTTTCTTCAACTGCTATTTGTGACAGCCACTCTGGATATTCTCATCTCAAGAGATTCAATTTCATAAATGGTGTACAGTTTAATAAGAAATGTTCAATAGTATCCTCTTGCTTTGAATTGCAAACAAAGCATTCTTTCTCTTTATCGAATTCAAAGACACATCCTTCATAGTACAGAGAATTAATATTCAGTCTACATTGTACTAACAATAAGGTCATCTTGAGAGCCCACTCATCAAATATTTCTGTGGCATAAAATTTAATGAGCTTATTTTGCAGTAAACATTGTACCTATTTGAAACCAGTACACATTCTCTGTTTACTATACTCAACTATACTAGTCTTACTCAACTATACTATTGGTAAGGAAATTTGTAAGCAGGGTTGGGTAATTTATGTAAAACTTCTCTATTGTGTTTGCGAGGCTACACCTCTGGCTTTTGACAAGGTTCTTTAACTGTATATACTAATTATATTTCTGTTTATGATTTTGTTCTTGATTGATATCACATTGCTTGAGAGCGTCAAAACACTTTCTAACGTATCTTTCTTGGTCTAAGAGTATTTCCCCATATTTCTTTGTTTAAACAACGGTATAGCAACAATTTTACCTTCCTTTCTAAACACCATAACATCAACATTCAACAATTAAGTTTTATCAACATTCACTTTAAGATCCAGGTTAATAAAATATGCTCGAAGTAAGTAAATTTTCTGTAGCTCATGCGGCGTTGGAGCTAAGATAACAGTGTCATCCACGAACAGGAGCGCCTTGAGGTGAAAATTATGGCTAAGTCTTCTAATTTCTATTGGATCTGTTATGCTTTCTTCTGTTTGTATTTTCGTAGTTGAGTTACTATAACTCGATTTCAAGATTCTAACCATTTCCCCGGAACTCCTAGTCAGAATTGTTTATCCCAGAGTTTATTGTGTGGGAGAGTTAAAAGCTGTCGCGAAGTCGATGAATAAAGCATTTAGCCTACCTTTCTTTTGTGATAAAGTCAATTGTATTACGGCATTTAGGCAGAAAATTTGATCATCGCAAACTCTCTTTTTCCTAAATCCTGCCTGTGCTTCTGGTAGTAGTCCATTATTTTCTGCCCAATTATTTAACCTCTTTCTTACATAACACGTGAGTATATAATTTTGAAATGTGGTTTAGAAGGGTAATTTGTTTTTGGTAATTGGTAATGGGTAATGCACTTAGATGGAGAAAGCACTTACTGATATTCTATCACGAACTGGTTTAGACCTTTTTGCGGTTTCACCTATTTCGGAGGCCAAAATGTAGCCAATGTTTTACAGCTAGCATGTCACAGTGCTTTCACGCACTATTTCAAATATGTGCAAATGTGTATGTATTTCTCAGACTCCAATTTCCTATAAACCGTGTATGGTTTAGAACAAACATTTAAACGTCCTTCTCTGCTGTAAATGTTACTAAAGTACCAACCCTACAACTACTGCGTCTTTACTATCTGATCACGAGGCTCCTACCACATAGTGGGTTAGTGCTGACGGAAACAAAGTACCATTCTGGAGCATAAAAGTATGGGGTTTTCTTATCATTTTTCTTCCTTCTACACTTTTACCAACTCGTTTTCTTTGCTACGACGTCAGATTCCACAGCAGCAACAGCAACTCACCACCACTATTAAACCCGCATACAAAATTATGTACCAAGTAATAACATGCTATTTTGCTATCCATACGTACTAAGCTCGTATTGGTGACGGAGAAAGCGGGGTAAAATGTCGAAAGGTGCTTTGGAAAGATGCAGTGGGGGTAACATTAACAAGGGAATACGCCTAGGTATCTGTTTGACACGACCATGCGATACCAAACCCCACCATTGTCGTCACCCACTGCTTCACGTTGAACAAAGTGTAAAAATATAAAGCATGTCACCTAAAACAACAAATTGCTTGTCCCTTCTTCGGTCCTATCTGGTCACTAATATAAATTTGCTAATCATATGCATATATTGTGTCCATACGGAGGCGTCTTTTTAGTTTTCTGTATAGCTGACATGTATCAGCAGTCACATATTAACAAAGGAAATCACAATGTAAAAATACAACGGCACTACCGTCATCAGTATCATCATCATCGTGATCAGTAGTCCTAGCTGTGCTGCCGCCTTTCTATTGATGATCATGATGCTATCACGAAGTTACTTTCGTAGGCTCTTGTAAAGACGAACCACCGCCACCAGCACCAGAGGAACAAATGGTAAAAATAAGAAAAAACGAATGTATGGTTCCTCCACGCTCCATGTACGACGCTCCTGGTTGTTGTCTTTTAGAGATCCATATAAAAAGGGAGAAATCCTGCCCGGAATCTCAATTCACTGTCAGACTTCAACCTGTTCACACACAAAGCAGAACTAGCTAAAGGAACAATAATACCCGAAAAGAAAAACATAGTCAAAATCACAAACAAGTTGTTAAGCTGCTCTTTCGCCTTCTACATCTTGTTGGCCGTTTAGCCTTACAGTACCACAGTATCATTCATCATTTTTACTCACAGTTCAGGATTTCACACAAAAATTCCTGTCTTGAATAAAACAATTCAACGGATAGTTTTCTGTACGAAAAAAAAACATTTTGTCGTATTTTACATTTATAACAAAAATTTGCATAAATGTGTAAGTTTTCCAACAAGCTATAGTAAGTTAATCATTTCTATTAACTTTCACTCAGACAACACTATCTGTCACAGTAGAGGAAACTGTGCTTGATATTCCGGAAATCTACTTCTGAAGGAGACAAGCCTGCAACAAAATCTGTAGCTCAACCCGTCTAAGAAACAATATCGGCCTCATCTTTCGCATCATCCCCCGCTACAACCATTCTTCCGTATACTTACACTTGCGTCAACACAAAAGAGTCCTTTTGACCAGCAGCTGGTGGTGCCCTTTGTCTTTGGACGCGTAACGCAAAACACAACATCATCTACTCAAAACCCGTCGTCTTCAACCAAACGTAAGTACAAAAATCCTTTTCATGTTGTGGTTTTTTTTCAACATTGCTTTCTCTTTTTTTTATTTTCTCTCTCCCACAATACTTTTGCTTCATTCTTTCAAGCTTAAGGAATGTCTTGTTGAAATCCTTGTATTCATTCAATAGTTCATTCGTTTTTTTTTCATAATTTTCTTACGCGTGTCTGTAATGGTCATGCAGCATACCACATTCATTTTCCTTACATTGTCCGGGAACAACCTCGTCATATTCATACCCACTGGAGACGCTCTACCCATTTATAATAGTAGAATAGATTGTTCATTACTAGCAAAAGAAAGAAAAACATTCAATTATTCAAAATGCACACTCGTATCACAGTTTATACTTCATATCAGTCTTTATTATCGTACAAGTATAGTTTAGTTAGAAACCGCTCAAGTAAACCCGTTTGAATTTTGTTTTTAGCACTAGTACTTGTAACAATACTCGTAAAAATGGAACCACATGCAGTAAATGGAATTTTGACTGCTCTATATCACAAAGAGCGGCCATTCCTCCAAGGAAAAACGCCTGAGAGGATGTAGGGCACATTTATTATAATAATTCTCATATCACCCACATTTATCATCATATCACAAATGACGACAACGCTAGTGATGATAGCTTGAAAAGAAGCGTTTGTAACAGTTGTAAGTAGTGGCAGAATAGCTCAACAACGGGAGTTATAAGTAGTAGCAACCATTCTAGTAATATCATAGTAAAGAAGAGAAGTATTAGTTGTATATTTATTTATGTATGAAAGTGAAAACGTCATGATTTTCTTTTGACTGATTTATCTCTCACTTTCACTGTGCGGTTCGCTTCGCTAAATTACTAGCAGAAAAAGCCTCCCCACTAACACTACAAACCATCATCATCAGCAGCAGCATCGTCTGCAGCGGCAGGAGCAACAATAGAAGGCTTCATATTTATACATATTTTCCTGTGGTCATACAGAGTCGTGTGTAATGGACAATATCAGGACGACGACGCACATACATAATTCCGCAGAGAAATTTGTAATGAGCCTCTCATCTTTTTCCCTATTGTGTATTGCTTAAATTTACTCAGTCAGTTACATTACATACAATAACGCAAAAGCACATTGCTGGTTCTGGTGGGGAAGACACAATGACGGTACTGATAGTGATGATGGTGATGACGACGTGTTTCCCTATTGCATTTGTGGATCAAAGCACATTTCTCTGCACGCTCATCCCACAAGTATACAGATGCATGCTTAGGTAGAACGTTCTTATAATCTCATGTAACAACAACAACAATAATAACAAACACACTTTCACATGGCTTTGTTATAGTGAGGAGAAAATCAACTGTGTTGGTATCTCTCTTTCCCCGCTTCTCTGTGAGTATTTGCGTGTGTAAAAGGAAGAGAGGGAGAGTTGGTTTAAGGGTAAAGCCGAAGAAAAAGTATAATAAAATCTCGTAATTCAAGCATGATGGAAAATCCTATCACAACTTGTCAGCATTATTATCACGTCTTTTTACCATGAACGTACTTTGCTTAGCCTCATACTGCCTCAAACACACACCACTTCAAAAAAACGGGAAAGAAAGCAGTGCAGAAACACCACTCAACTGGTAGTAGTAGTAGTAGTAGTAGTAGTAACTAGTAATAACAGTTTTGCGATTATTATCACAATGGCCATTGTGTGTCCGGTTTTCACATTAGTTTCCAAATTTTTTGCAAAATCTCAAACATTTTAGTTTAAGCATCAAAGTATTTCATTTCTAAAAAAGTTTTTAAATCAATGATTTGTTTGCAAGTATTAACATTCTTTTCGTTGTAACTGGAGTCATTTTAAATGCACCACACATGCTTAAAACGTTAAACAGTTTCAGAAACTAGCTAAATTCTTATTAAAACGTCCCCATTATTATCCATTTTTTGCCTGATCTCAAGCCAGTTTTAATCTGCCATTAACAGTTGGCATAAATTCTATACCAACAGTCTACGAGATGTCTTCAAATACACTTTTTCCTCTTTCCCCATTTCCCCAATAAAAAGGTAGATGGCTAGTTGCAGAGAAAATGTGTGTATGTGGCTTATTTGCAATGTATCCAGTTGCATTATACTGACTAATCATCCAGACGTACAATGATCCATCTGTTTCATGCTCCTCCATCATATACGCAAGCAAATCTAATTAGCATCATGTGTACAGTTACCTAGTATTTATTACCACGCTCAGTAGGGATAGATAGATATAAGAGTGGCGAAACATGAGTTGATATTTGAGTACGGGTGTACCGCCTTGTCTCGTCGTGAGAACAGTAAAAAATAGAATACTGGGGTAAAAGTCAACGCTGAATTATTATTTTTGACCACGTCTAGCATAGCATCATAGCATAAACATCAAAACAATTTTGTCGTCGTTATTGGGTATTCTGGTTATGGTCTCCACTTACAAACATCCAGTCTAGTCTCTGCTACCCACGCCGCGACAAACCGATTACTTTTACTGCTAAGCATCGCAAAATCTCAGGTGGTGGCGTAGAATATTGAAACAATATCGTGCATCATTGAGCCAACAGGGCAAGTTATAAATCTATGAAATCTTTATGTTAATTTTACTAGCTACACCGGTATCGATTCATAAAATAAATACCCATATTGTGGCTTATAATTGAATACAGACATTTCTTCTCTGAATTTTGACTTGTTTATTATTTATTAATAGAATAATAAACTAGGTAGTGAGTAGAAAATGTCACGAAGAAACACCAGAGAGATGAAAGCAAGTAAAAATCAAAAAGACAAGTTTTTTGTGTGATCTGCCACAGACGGAAATATGAGACACTTGTTTCTTTTGCTTTGTGTTACCATTACCCCTGAGCGCTTCCATTCTGCAGAAATAAATGTCTTGAGTGCCGTATAGACACTAACAAAACTTGAACGTGAAGTCAAAGGGAAAGGCAAGAATTCTTTCTGGCGTGTAACTTTCTGTAGGCATGTTTTTATTCATCCTTTATTGTTTAGCTTTGCTCCCCTTTCCTCTGTTCCATGTGTTTCCCATTCATGTCATGTTGAGTTAGTTGATGGCTGCAACAGGCGATTGTACAGTCATCATCATCCTGGTCATGATACTTTCCGGTAGTAAACTGGTGCAGGTGGGCATATACATAAATAATAACACGGAGGGAAAAAGAAAGCCAATGGTTTCAGTTTGCCCCGTATATTAGGAAAAGGCCAGCAATGCCCAGGTGGTGATGTTTTGATGACCGTGGGGAAAGCAAATAATGTTAGCGTTAACGTACAAGAAAGGATAGTGTTATGTGCTAACCGCAGGAAATTCCTGATAAGCGTACGGTAGCAACACACCGCATTATGGTGAATTAATAATGATATTAGAAAGGATGCCACCGCATAAAAAATGCATGGTCTGTACACACCAAAGGGTGAGACGGCATTGTTTCATGAAATAATTCAAGTGCCACCAGCAACACGGAATGACACCGTTAAGGAAAAATCCCCCAATTTATTGTTTCAATTACTTTGTGGGGCTGATAAATAAATTCAAAATGAATAGTTAAACTTTTTTGTCTAATTTCGTTGACGCCATCTTTAGAGCCTAGTGAGTTGTTGACAGCGCCACTGTTCCTATTGTTTATAAGCAACTGTGATTATAACGATCGTGTCTTCTGAAGAACACGACTATCATTGGTAAAACTCTGACTTTCTCTCTGTTCCCCAAATATTTCCAGAGTTTTTGTAAGGTGAAATGCCAAGTAGATTGAACTTGTAATGAAACAATATAAATGCTGTCCAGATTCACCCATTATCATTAGTCGTACACGTTGTGTTCGTCCTCTTGAAACAGGACATGTTCATTCCGTGTGTACTTACTGTAACAAAAAGTAAAAGAGAGTAATAGCGTTTACCCCCGTTCCAGTGACTAAAACAAGGGACCCATTTTGGTAAAAGATCCCCTTTGTTCCACACTTGTAACTGTGCTTACGCAAAGATGCTTAACTGGCAGGTTTAGCAGTGGCAGAGTAGTTGTGGAAGCCCACGACTTTCCCTCCAGCATAAAAAAGTATAGAGAGCCAGGGAATTGAAATAATTACAAGCACATGGCGACTATTAAGAGGCATTAGGGCTAATATGGAATAATCCGTGAGAGTTCAACAACTACCACTACACTCATCATCAGTAGGCGGTAGTGGTAGGAGTAGTGGCGTGGTACTTATTTAGAGCCGTGTTGTAGTGTGCCCCTTCTCACTTCCGTCTATTTTTAGTAATAAAACTACGACCACTCTCCATTTAATACTGTACTGCTGCTTAGGATGTCATAAATGGTAAAGGAGGAAGGATGATGACTACGCCGATAACGACAGTAATGATGATCATCCTTCTTCTGACTTGAGCTATCATTGTGTCAGTGTTGCTTCCTTGTGCTTACCAGAAAGAAGAAAACGTAGTAATCAAACTTATAGCTCTTTAGCTTTATTGTTTACCTAGAGAAAGGGGCATGCCTTTATTATAAAATACGCTGTCATTCTAGTAAAGATAATAGTGCACTGAACAAGTTAGCAACAGGGACGATGATTCGATTCGAGTAATGATGACGACAATGGGAGGATTATTACTATTGTTATTAGGAAGCTAGGCACACAAAAAATGGCCACAGCTGCACTTTTTCCACCAGAAATGGACTACGACGTAGTAGTAGTTGGTAATTTTTATTTGTCTAAAGTAATCAATCGTTTAGATGTTTCCTCCATATCATATGTGTAGTGGAATGAAAATAAGGGGGAAAAGGTGTGGGTTTAGACTTTTCGGAAAGAAGATTGTTGAAGTGAGATGCCGATGATGGTATTAGTTAATGCTACTTTCGGTGAGTGTTTTATTGGCTTCACTATGCTAAAAGGAGCCATCAACAAATTCAAACCGCCTCTCACTTTTTTATACAAGTACTTGTTGACTTTTCAACTAAGTTGCTGCAAAAAAAGATAAAAAGACGCAATGTAAACAAATAATGAAATAGTAGTAGTTCTGTAAAGTACAAGAAGATTTAAATGTGTAGGATTTTTTTACGAAGAGCTTTCACTTGATTATCTAAATATACAATTCAAAGTGAGGTATGACTCTATACACAAACTGCTCGTATTTGTTCTCATGTATATGCTACATCTCAAGAGATTTTTCTTGCTAATTGAAAAGCTAAACGAGCAATCACTAAAGCTCATATCGTTTCCCATCCTTGCAAGGAGATAACGAGAGAGAGAGATGAACGGTTGTTATTTTTTTTTGCTTCAAGTGCCTTTTAGATAATATTTTATGTGTAGGATTGCAATTTTAGTCCAAGTGGGTTTAAATGGGGAATTGTAGGATAAATTGTGTTAAACTTGCTAGTAGTTGACTTAAAAATAAGTTTAAAAAGGACTCGTAACAAGAGTATGTATTTAAGTAAATTGCCTGAACATTTCTTCGTTTGCTTTATTATTCCAGTGATGATAATGGTGCAGTAGTAGAACACAAACATGTCTAAATATGTATGAGTATGCGGAATCCTATGCTGGGGTGTGGGGAGACTTGATACTTTACGTACGTGCTTGTGGATATTAATAAGCTAAATGAAAGCTTCTTATCTTCTCAGGGGAAATTTCTGTATTTAATCTTTTGAGGTCGTACTGATACTACTACGGTGCTGGAAAACCATGTTTTTGCATCATGTGACTTTGTATAACATGCAGGTTGTATTAATGTTAACTATATCTGTCCCAGACACAAAGAAAACTTTATTTCAAGGAAAAAAGAGTAGATTACTACATACGCATTAGTAGTCGGAACAAAAATTTGGTAATAAAAAGCAAATGACAAGATTACCTATTGTACTACCCAAGTCAACATGCAGTAAAACCAAGGGGCTGAGAGGGGAAATAATTGGGCGTGAAAAGAAACTCATACGGCACTCAAACAAATTGGCACAACCTAACAAGCAGTTATTAAGATTATTGACGACAGTAAAATAATTACTTGTCAAAACCGCCTACGCCCTAGCCATGTACCAATTAGCCCCTCAGAATTAAACTCTTGCTCAATTATTTTTAGTTGATATAACAGTTGTTGAAATAATTGCTAATTTAACATCCCACGCTTATTTAGTTCAAGTGTGCACATCACTACAGTATGTACTTTAGTAGAGACCGTTACAGTCACAATAAGAAAAACGAAGATATTCATACATAGTAAACCGGTGGGCATCGTAACTTTATTTACACCTACTGGTCCAATGTGAGCTATATTACGCCTTTAAAGTTCAAAGATGAATAAATTGGGACAAGAAGGAGGTGAAAGTATTCCCAGTTTTGTTTTTACATCATGACCTCTCCCTTGCGTAGAATTTTTGTTTCGAAAGAATTTGCATGTTATGCACAACAGGTATACGTACCTTCATGTTTTTCCTGACGAAAGATTTTTCTTTCTTTTTTCTTCACTTTTTTTGTCTACGTCGAAATAGAATAATATTTTTAGATACGTTACACCCTAGCATGTTGTTTTACTATTCCACTCCATCACCATTACCATTACATTCAACGTGACTTGTCCAAGTTCAGCGGAAAGGTAGAAGCAGATCTCTTCGTGTATTTCACCACCTTGTCTGCATTACGATTTTTTCCATTTTTTTGTTCCAGAAAAATTAACATTATTATGAAAATTATTTCCGTTATTTTTTTGGTTCAATAAACCTTGTCATCGCATCATGGAAATTTTTGTCACACTTTTGCAAAATATTACTGCAAGTATATCACATTCCTACTTGACCCAACAATGTAGCTATAATGGAGCCAATAAATGTAAAACCTTGGAAAACTTCACGTTCATGATTTTCAACGAAATAAAGTTACCGAATAACATTACGAAAGAATATTTTGTGTTTCTCTGAGAAATGCTACATCACTAGACAAACACGGGACGTGCATTTTGATTTGCAAAAGACCCGCACGACAAGGCCTTTTTCAAGAGATATGGTCGGTAAGAAATTTACGGCGACTAGTTTTTAGTGTCATACGCGGTGCTTTCATGGATGACGCATTGATGATACACATTACTCAACCCTAGTACGTTCCATGTAGTCTCAAAACATGTCTAGTCAAAACTTAAATGAACGAAAAATATTTCTTCTATAACGAGCAAAAATTGTTTCGTGTGACACAAGTACTCCAGCCAATTTTCACCCTGACAAGACGATACATCATTTGATTGTGCAGTTAAGCATGCCTTCTCAACACAGAACTCGACGATTGACAAAGAAGCATTGTCGAAAATGTTAAAATTGTTATGTGGGCGTTGCAAAATCTTCATATCTCCAGAGACGTATTTCGTTTCGTTAAACATTGTAAAAATTTATCATAAAAATGTTAAGTTATTTCATTTGTTTAAGGACAGTGTCGTTACAAATATAAAATATAGTTACAGGAAAGCATGAATTTAAGACTATTATGAAATTACTATCACTAAAAGATGTATCCTCTGTTATGGGTGTAAAATAATTCTTGAAACTGTAGCCGTAATTACATATGTTACATTTATGAAGGTTAGACACTGGTCACAGGGTGTGCAAGATTTAGATGCATTATTCCCTTTGAAGTTATCGCTTACAAAGCAAATAAAGGTGCATGTACCCAAGGTCTTCAGAAAGACATTTTATTGACAACAAAGTGAAAAGAGCTATGGATTACCCCGGTAAACAAAATATTTTCCTGAACAACTTAACCAGCTTCCATGAGGTCCAGTGATGTTCCGTTTTATGTTTTTCCATAAGGTGGTGCAGTTTCTAAGTGAAAAATTGAAAGCTTAACACTAACCAATTGTGTCCTTCCCTGGACATTGTGCACAAGCTGTCGGTTGAACTCATCCACATGTTTGAAAACGGTTTTGGAAACGGCACCATGTTTTACAATACTGATTATGCACTTAATGTTTGTTTTCCCTACTGTGCACCTGTTATCCATTGTGTTTTTGTCACATGAAGCAACATCTGACCAGAGTTTTTGTTCAGCTACCACAACTCTCGCTGATTTACCTGCAAACTTTATGTCTTCTCCAAACACTTGCGCCGATATCTGCACCAAAACTACTACCAAATGAGCAATATATAATGGTTAACAATATTACTGTCATAACCAAGTATACCTACACACAATATGAACATAAAATAGACGAGAAAGGACAATGTGGATTATCTTTTTCGTGTCGTACGTAGAGAGAACGCGAGACAGAAAAATTTTCCTTTCTGGGAACAGAAGAAAACAAGATTTACATGGGATTAGCTGCCCGCATAAATACCATTTATCCATTTTTCTTCCTTTTCAGCAGAAATAAATGAAAAGAGTAGCTGCTTTGTTTGTGGGTACAGACACTTTTTACAACGTGTTTCCCTTTCTATGCTACCATATAATATGTACCATAATACATATAAGAAACTCCCAACGGAAGCACGTTTACCACTTTCTTTATTTTAATAGCTTATTACACACCATCGTTAATGTATAAATAAACATCGCAATACATATAACGTGTCCGAAAGGGAATCGGAGAAAAAAAAAAGAAATCCTAGCTAATGCATATATTTAGATTATCAGTTAATACAAAACTTTTCCTTGCATACTGTAACTGTAATTTCAGCGTAATACAACAATAACAAAGTTAGATATACTATCTGTTATGAAGTAAATAGTAAATCCGTATTATGAAATATTTTTATTTAAATATAGCCATAATAAATAATAATGAAACTAGATATACTGTAAGCCAAGTGGTCACAACAACAGAGCAAGGTGTACCTATTGTTGAGATGTAATATGAGTCATCATTTGCAAGACATATTAATCTTAGTAACTCCATATTAATATTAGAGCAACGTGCTTTTGATCCCACAAAATATTAAAAGTTTACCATGGTTTGGGTTGCTATATATCATGATAATGATGTCGATAAAAACAAAGATACTCAATCATTCCTCCGTTTTTCCTTTCATTTTGGCAGAGTATTCAATCGCAGGGTGGTATTTCTTTTCGGTGGTATCACTTTACCCCACTTCTTTTCACTGGAGCGAACCATTTACATAGTATGCACTCACACAGCATAGGAACACAATCAGAACTATGTATGAAAATTTCCTCAGAGTCTGCAACAAGCTGAAGTTATGTCGGTGTGCAGTTAATAATTAGGCTAGGTCAGTGAAAATCGGCACAAGTGTTATAGTATGAGAAATTCTTTTGGTTAAATTTCTCTTGCAACCATAACCTCACATTGGTATTTTCAGATACCACATTTGTGGGTACACTTGCCTACTACTTAGGTTGTCTGGTGGTTATTGCCAACCATCTACGATATGTTGAAAGTCGTTAACACATGGTAGTCATTGGAAAAAAATAATACATTTATTACTTCATACATTTATTTTTGGCGTCATTGGAAAGTCGTTGGAAATCATTTCAACCGAGAGGAAAATCATACGTCCCCTGAATGCATTCCGTTTTGTGGTAATTTGGCAAGGAAAGCACGTTCCTGGTGAATTGATTTTCCCTTGCATTGTCGCATTGATCATACTATTGATAATATAATAATGATAGGAACAACAGAGCAAGGAAAAAGGACATTCAATAAAAAAGTTGGGCATCAACAAAACCTAGTAGTGTCGTTTAAACATCTGTATGTGATGCTATGCAGAGAAACTTTGGAATTTGCTGCCGTTGCTGTTGTTATACGTTTCTCGCATTTTACTCCCGCCAGCAGCTTTCACTTTTAAATAAAGTAGGAAACATCTTTTCCATAATAACTATCAAAAAATGGAAAAGTACAGAGAGTTTACAGACTCTAGACAGCCACGAACTGGGTTTCTGTTGCTCACTTTACTTTCCTCTTTCCAAGTTTTACTCTCGTAGTGCGATTTCTTGGATTGTTTTCCTCCCGTCAAAAAAGTACGTAGTTTGTGCAATGCAGACAGACAGGCCGGCAGGAAGGCTGAATGAAGGAAAATATCACATTTTAGATAGAAAATTCATAGAAATTCATTCAGAAAATGGGAGGAGGAAAATAAGGCGACTCCAAAAGGGAATCAGTAACACTGACAAGATTAGTCGTAGTAGCAAAAAAAACAGAACAACGCAAAGAGTCATATTATATACCCCAAAGTGTAAAGCCAAACTTACATTTCTATGAGCTAATTTTATTCAAACAACTAGATGACAATATCATGCTTTGTCGCGCTTAGAATACATTTACAGAAAAGCTGGCACGACCAGGGAAGTGGAAAAGCTAACGCGTCTAATACTCAAGTGGAAACATACTAAATAATAAAAACATTAACGAAAAAGGAAAAGAGTGTCTTCTAGTTGGAGTCTTTTTGGGCTCGGTTGGCATTTAAGAGGTTGTTTGCACACTTACTTTAATGTGCTTTGTATGCAAGTTTGTGATATGCTATTGTTACGAAGAACGAGTACGAAACAAAATGTAGGTAAGTAGATTGTACAGACGTGACAATTTAAAAAAAATGTAAGTCACATTCATAATATCCAATGATGCCGAACCAGTTATGCAATTTCCGTTTTTTGCCCATTATTCAAAGATTTCCATTATAACAATCCTTTTTTGATTTTCCCACTTTTCACCACTTATTTTACAAGAAGCGAAGGTGTTCATTGTAGTAGTAGGAGAAAGCTGAAGATGAAATAGTTTTTGTTAAAAAAGGCAAAGGCAATTTCTGTTTTAGTTGAGAAAGGTTATTTTTTGTAATATTTTATATATTTAAAAATTTGTCGAAACTAACAATCCTTTGGTGTAGTAAAGTTACATATATGCAAGGGTGACGATAATGGTCTCGGTTATTCAGTACGTGGTGGTAATTACTTATGTCAGGGCTTGTACCTAATTCCCCCATTAAGTTTGCTCGTGTGACATTCAAAGAGACAGATATGCAGAACAAGGGAGACAGAGAGGATAATAAAGTGTGCTAATTTACAAAATTTATCAAACTTGCATGAGACAAGGGAAAATGAGGGAACTAGCCAAGTGCCAAGGCACACTTGCCTGTTGGGTACTAATCCCAGTGGGTTTTTCTTGATTTCTTTCATTCTGATTTCACATTGCCCTGCCCTCTCAACTATAAAGAAAAAAAATGTTAAGAGACGTGACATATGTACAAAAATAAAGAAGAGATGGATTTTGATGATGACGTTGATAATAGAGAAGTCGACGAGAAAAGAGCAGAAATGAAAGTCAGCGTTGTGAATTTTTTTCTTCTTGTTGTTCTTTCTTTTTTGGCATTGTTAATGCAGCTATTATTACTATTATTATGGCTAGCAAGATGCGACTTAAAGTCATAAGCCAAGTTTTTTTCTGTATCCCTGGCTAAATTTTATCGTTAGTAGTAGTAACGGCAGCAGAAGGAACAACAAGATGGCTGAGGTGACGGGGGAAAGTAAGAAAATGCCTGTGAAACAGCATTCAGCGCCATCGCCCTTGTCATTATGATCCTTAGTCTCATCATCTCGTATTTAGACTATGATGACGACTGACAATGTGACATTGCTTTGTCGTTCTTAGAAATTTACATTTATGATCATGGGACACAAAAAGTACCCTTGAAACCAGAGTACTAATTTTGGGTAAGTATGTATTTTAGACTATGATGACGACTGACAATGTGACATTGCTTTGTCGTTCTTAGAAATTTACATTTATGATCATGGGACACAAAAAGTACCCTTGAAACCAGAGTACTAATTTTGTGTAAGTATGTAAGTATTGCATACCTAATAGTAGACATTGTTGGCTCTACAATTTGGAACGATGGAATATCCCGTGTCCGTGTACCCAAACGACAATAAAGACAATCGTTGAAGCATAACACAATACTAAAGAGAACTGTGAATTATCCACCATTGAATACCAGTTCGTGTATCTCCATCCATTGATGCAAATACAGCTTAACCACAAACGATTTTGTCGCTATGTTTATCTATGATACAATATTCATCAAACTAACTTTTTTTGAAATAATATAATTGTATCAACTGTATTTTATCATTTAATCTGCAATTAGAATCAATACATTTTCCCTAATTTAATTAAACGGTTTATCACACAAAATGTAAGATTTTGGTATGTGTTACAATTTTTCGTAGAGTTCCATGAAGAAAAATTTCTTTTAGAAATAGCATCGTAGATTTTGGTGACTACCTACTATATTTACCCTTTGACGATATGAGACATTGTCATTTTCGGCGTTGACATTTTGCCCGAACGCAGAAGATCAGTCTCTATAGTTTCTACAATTATATTATCTCTTAGCTTATTGTAATGGATCTTCACGAGCAGCCAGAACGAGAAAGAGGGGAGGAGACACGACATTTTAAGTATGTAGCTTGAAAACGTAAAAGAACAACCTTGGGCAGTTTGTATAGTGTATTTACTCTTTCTATTACATATTACACCTATGTTAAAATACACACTCATGGAAATCTTGAAAATCCCTATTTAGGACACAATTTTCCTTTTTAGTTTTCCGCGTGTATATAATATAAAGTAGTAGTTTGAAAAAGATGAGTGCATACCTATAGAAGATTTTGGTGAGCATACAAGTGGAAGAATTTGTAAAATGGCGTGGTTGCTAGTCAAATCCTGTTTTAGTTGTGGTAGGCACTATCATAGCGGGAACAAACATGCTGGTGAGTTTGTGTACAAGGGAGAAAATATATTGTACTTCAAAAGAGCTCTGTGTACTGTAGGTAGTTATTTGCATTCTGTATTTACACTGAAGCCTGTCGTGGTGTGGTGGTTCCTGTAGGATTATTAGAGTTTTTGTATGACATGTTGTAATGGTAATGTGGGATGTTTTTGTTGTTGATGCTTTGGGTTTCTACTTACTATTGCAATATCAAGAAAGAGGTAATGGTTGATAGCACTATTTCATTCCTTACATTGTTTCGCGGTGGTTATATTAAATGCTGCCGTTATTTCTATCGCTAGACCTCTACGAATAGACCTTACGATATCTTATGAATGTTTACAAAAGCGGAACATTGTGTATTCAAAGAGTGGTAGGGAAAGCAGACTGCAGAAATCATGATATTGTCAACCAGTTTGAAACAGTGTATGAACGCGAGAGGGAGAGGGGGATGCACAATTGTTGAATTGGATGTAGCCATTGGAATAATACTTCGCAGACTGATATGCATGAAACGGTAAATACGGGCAACTGGATTGGAACAATGTTATTTCAGGAGCGAGAAATTGGGGACGTTTCAATTTTGCAGCCTAATAAAATTTGAGATTCATAAGCAAATGAGACCAGGTATACACAGACGACATTCGAAAATAAATTACAACGGCAGCGTACATCCCCTAAAATTGGTTTAGTTTGCGAACGAGAAACGGTTGAAAAATGTTTATGCTCACGCTTTCAAGTCAGGCTGGTAGGGAAAAAACAAAATTGCAAAAGTGTACCTTTTTAACTTTATTTTTTCTGGAAGCAAGATTCAGCCCCCATTATATTTATTGTAAATACGGATAGCGTCATGTGTAATAATACCACCTGCGAAAAATACAATGCAGATCTTGCCGAAACAACCCCAAACTAAAGGCAAGTTTGGGAAAAGAACATGAAACATAGAACAACGGTACGACGTATGTAAAAATGACTTTTAGCACAACAGCGAATTCTTGTCATTTACCCGACAATTCAATCAAACATTTACTGTTAGGCATTATTGTAAGATGTTCATTGCCTGTTGTTCACTTTTTTTATCAAATTGTTCCAGACAAGCTAAACTTCGCATTATTGAGCAGGAGAAATAAAAGGAAAAAGGAAATTTATTGACTGTCGTGGTAGCAAACAAACAGGATATTACTTGGAGCCCCTTGCATCTAAATAGAGAACGGCTGACAAATAAAAGGAATCCGCCAAAGTATTCAATATTACGGCAGAGAAAATAATAAGTCTTGTCTATCGTTACATTAGGAATTCTTATGTAAAAGCACTCGGTCGAGAAAGTGAAACAACAGTGTGCTCATAACAGAAAAGGGGTTTACCCAGTCACATAATATTTATTCAGAGACACTAATAATATTACCTTATAATGTCTCCTGTTCCTCTGTTATCATCACCACTGCATCTATTCTCCTACATCAAGCTGATATAAAGCAGACCAAAAATACGTCAAATTATTGACACACATTTTCAACTCAATCATGCATGCACCAGTAGATTTCGCTATAAATGTGTGTACAACAAGTAAACAAAGCACCATGCATCATCACATCACACATTGTTGTGCTACGAATGCCCCTTTTCCATGACCATACTCTGTCTAATAAAATTTTGTTGTGCCTATCAACCTGCATTTTCATGTAATATAATATGTGATCTGATGTTAAGAACCAAGAGGTAGCATACAAAGCTGTACTAGTGCACGTTTCTTGTCTCAAGTGTAACTACTTTCATCACAGCGGGCTATCATATCATATCATCACATCATTACTACCACCGTATTGCTGACACCCATAAATAATTTTTGATTGGTGGCTCATGAAAGCGGCTGGGGTGCAATGGAAGATCACTAAGAAATAGTTTATTGTTTATGTGGCAGTAAAAATATTGCTTTTGCAAATAATACCATTGCTGAATTTCAAAGAGAAAGCGAAAGTATAAAGTATCACATTGCCCTAGTTGCGATATTTTGACTGACATGAAAAGTATCATGGTAGTGGAAAGGAAACAACTACGCAATAGTTCGCTTCGCATCATAGTATACCAAAACTAGAATCATGTGTCAATTGTACGGTAATAACTAATAAATAACATTAAATAAAAGTAAAGCTGACTGCGTAATGAAATAATAGTTAAAAACCTGTCGATAAAAACAACTACCAAAACCGTTTTCAAGTTATCGAGCGACATGATGGTAGAACAATCAATAGTTGATATCCACAATGATAAGACCTCTTATCAACCCTTAACAATAAACAGTTTTGTGGTTTGTCATGGTCACATTAAATAGCATATTGTAGTTCAATCCTCTTCCAAATTTACTCCATAAATGACAATAGTATAATAGTTTATATGTATTTTATTGATGTAATTTCATAGTTTGTCATGTCAGCATTTTAAAAACAACACAAATATGTTGCAAATAAAACAACTATCAGTCGTAATCTACTTGTAAAAGCAATATAGAAAGTTGTAAATAGCAACGTGTAGTATGGGGTTACCACCGAATTACATAAACTTCAAGTAGACAAAATATGAAAATTCGTTATTGTACAGATGAACGGAAAACCATAAAATTGCGTAAACAGACATTAAACTAGATTTATGGGGAAGGCTATTTTATCCGTCGCAGCAATGTACAGACAACTAGCGAAAGAAATAAAGAAAAGGATATGAGACTAAGGGTTAAGTTCAGTTGGATAGTTTTTTTGCGGCAATGTTCGCAATTCCCTCTATAGGGGTTTGAAATATGTATGGGTGGACATGAGACTACAAATATAGCACAGTTAAACATAGAGCGGCGGAGGAAGCACAAGCATACCAAAAATCCATTCACGTCTCTCCATCTGTAGGTGACTGTGGGGCAAAGAGAAAACGGCAGTATTTGAAGATACTGCACTGGAATTGTCCAGGGCATTTTGCAAAGACATCTTTCCCATAAAAATCTCAGTACAAGATTAAGGATAAGGCATATTTTTCCAAAACAAAGCGTTTCATTTGAAGGACATTTAATTTAACATAAACAGCTATATGTAAAAAATTTTATATTTAAATATTTTATATTTAAAAATATTTATTTTTATTACAGCCGCTTTTGAGCATGCCGCAATGTCAAAAATGCTGTCCATCACTTACCATTCCTTGTGTTTGATTGTCGTTTCTTGCAGAAATCCAGTAAAGATGAAGTCCACTGTGGGAATTTTCGTTGTCGCCATGCTTGCTGCATTTGCCATCAAAGCGGCGCATTCCGTGCCACCTCAATGCAGTCCAGAGACTTTGGAAGATGTTGACAACCCAAAAATCCGTCAGATCTGTGACTATCTCCGAAATTATGCTGCAGCTCTTGAAGATTACCAGAAAGGTACATTATAACTAGAACGGTAGTTGTCAAAACTGGTTGTAACAATGCCAATCAATTTATTTTTCTGCGTTCAACATATTAAAATGTGCACATACTCGCTTTTACTGTCTTCCATATTACATGTATACTGACAAGAGCCTACATGATTCTCATAGTTGTTTTTGTAGGTTTCTGGCCTTGTTACTTCTTCCGGTTTCACCGTATTGCCCAGCGATATTGCTGTAGCTAATAATAACGGCAATAATCACATGAGCGTTTTTCTCAGAGCAAATGAACCAACTCGAAAGCCCTATTTCCCGAGTAACGCTAATATTTAGATGATACTGGAATTATTTTAGCTGCTTTTCTTTCATATTTCCCCAAACGATGAAACGAGCTTTAGTCTGTAGTCAGTACCAAATACCATTTCACTATTTCCACTATACATTTTAGACAATGCACTTTGTCTTTCGACTTTACTTACATGGGAAGGTAGAACACTTGTAAGCGTAGCAAAATTTTCATATATTATTATTCCTTCCTTGCTCTGTTGTTTTACCTTAGAGACAAAGCAAAAATCCTCAAGAGCATACCTACACACTAACTGTTCGCTGGTTTTCTGGCTCCAGAAATCATCATCATTGTATATCTAGTGAAGCATTCCCGTATGTGAAAAAATAATACATTGCAAAAACGGAAATGGGAATTTGGATTAACGTTCTAGACGGAGAAAGAATAATAATAAGTAATGGGTGATGCTAGTGGTGGCGGAGGGGTGCTAGCATACTGCATTATTGCAATATATTGTTTTTTCTTACTCGGCACATTGTTCACTTTATTGAATCCAATCTTTAGATTCCTGCCTGTCTATAAAGATATTCCAATCTGTCCGAATATACGCTGTAGAAAAGAGAAAGAAAGACAACGGTCTTTTCTCTATTACTGACAGACAAAACATTTTTATGTTTATTAAATATCATAATTCACAAGGGAAATAAAAAATATAGTAAAATGGGAAAATAAGTTAACGCTTCGATCACTAAACTAAATGACAACATGAGTAATATATAACAATGACTTGACCCATTTATTATTTAAATGGCAATAACGTTAAGTATAAACATGCAAAAATTCACAGAAGGAAATCAGAGTCAATTTCCCTTTTGCTACTCAAACTTGTCATAGAAATAGTGACGTAATATAAATCCGAACACTTGAATTTTGACTTATTTGTATCCCCAAAAAAGCGAATACCCATTCTCCGTCTTGCGAATGACAGCATTAATGTGAATGAGATGAGCATATTATACTTTATTATGTTATAGTACAAGCTTGTTAAAATACGATTACCCTAGCCCTACCTGTCCTACGCACATAGAAGCTACACGATAGAACTTATAAATTTATTCCGAGTGACATTTTGAAGCAACCCTAGAGACGATTCTATAAAATCCTGATTTTATCTGATCTTCACTGGAGTTTGAAAATAATCGCTTAGTTAACAATAATATAAGTCAGAAAACGACAAGCTTGGATTTCTGTGATTCCATTCTTTTCTTGACAAGTACATATTATACGGTAACCACTGCCGCTGACTTGTGACTGGGGCGACTGGGGAAAGTCGCACTACTCTATTCAGCCTCTGCAATCAGACAAGGTAAATGCAAATGTATGAGTATTCCGTGCTCACTTCTCACACGAGAGATTTCCTGTGGGGAAAATGAGACGGCCTTGGTGACTTCAAGCAGATGCTGGTCGACTAAGCAAAGTGCAGTTTTTGGCCTGTGGGTTGTTGGTTGACTTTCTTCATGATTGCATGCATAGGTATGCGTATTCTCTCTTGAGATATGATGAATTTGCTAAATTAACAAGAAGTTCATTTCAAAAAGTCATGAATTAACGTAAAAAGAATGTGAAGCGTGCTTACGTAAAAGTATTTATGCTGTGGTTATAACGTAATTGCTGATAGAACTTGGAAGAACAAAAACGTATTGGAGTGAGACGCAGAAAAGAACTGTTTAAAGATTAAGGCGTTGATTTGTTACTACCTGTTCGAACTGAAAGTTATTAACACTAAAGCTCATTATACTTCGTTATTAAGGTCTCACGAGCTGTCTAACAATTCGTTATCATGTATTAATAAACGTGCATTTTCACTAATTTGTTTTATTGCCTTGTTACGCCGCAAACAGGAATGGCCGTAGGACCACATTTCCCATTTGGAAGTCTCATTGACAGCGGAGTGAAGCGACAAGATGTCGACCACGTCTTCTTGCGCTTTGGCCGACGTCGTTAGAGAAGCACAGGCATTAAGCTACACTACTATAAATAAAACAATACATAAAGAAAATTCAGTTTTTTAATAAATACTGATTGGGGGAAACATTATGAAGATTCAGATAGCATGATTGTTGTTATTATTTTTATGATTTCATCATTCAAAAATGAAGAAAAGCAAGGAATGATTCTTATGGGTTCTTTAAATGCGATAATTTTGATGGGGTAATGTATTACATTACTCGTGTGTGAAATGATCATCTTCCGTAGTTACTTATGAAATTATTAAAGGATAAATAAATAAACTATTCTGTTTTTCGTTTGATTAGTTGTACTCATTACTGTAAACATAGATGTTTGCGTGTTTTTTTCAATACATATTAACAAATCGTCGGGCTTGTCAACTGTTGTCGAAAAAATGTGTAATTACCGCTTTATATATAGTTAGTAGATGTATAGTTACGTATCTACATGTTACAACTACCTAGCGTTAAAAAAATGTCTCATTCAAACAGTTAATTCTAGCGTGGATAATTATGTAATTTGAAAAAGTAAATTAGTTGTAGTTATATAGCATTGTTATCACCATCGTCATTTTTGTTACGATATCAAGTCCCTTGTCCACGAGTAAGAGCAATTACTTTATGTGATGGTGCAGAAATGTTGTTTTCTGTTTTTATTACTCGAGCACATATATTAAAAGTAGGTTTACACAACTTTCTCCTTCTCGTTTCCATTTATTCTTGTTGGCTGATACGCATACCTACTTTGATGACGTTGATTTTGCTAGTTCAAGCATTTGATTGCCTCTCTTTGTAACGTTTTTCTAGTAGCACAAAACGCACCTTCTACAGTTGGCCCAATAAGCTTAGGTAGCTCCTTGATGTGTTGTTTAGTTAGTGGAATATTTTTTTAAACAGGATTAACAACAAACGATAAGAAAATAACTTCTACTTCACAACGACATGGTGCATACAATAGAGTTGTCAATTGTTAGACAAAGAGAAGAAAAACAAATTTTATGACTTTTAAAATTTAAACATCTTCATATATATTATTATCATAATTATTATCATTATTATTATCATTATTATTATCATTATCATAACAACTACTTATTATTATTCATATTATACATTAAAATAAATTTAGATAAACTTTCCTGTTGTTATACACATTACAAAATATTACTACTACTATATTACTGCAACTACTGTATCATACGCGTATGTGTACGAACCTAATAATGTATTCTTATAATGTGCAAAAGTATTCAAACTAATTATGAAAAAACTTGTAAAGTGAACTGGAAGAGAGCAGTATTAGCCAAAAAATGTTAAAATATATACTTGTTTTATTTGAAGGCCCTTTAATATAATTTGCTGTTATATTAACGATTACTGATGATGGTACTGCTGTCACCTCTTTATCTGTTTCAATAAAACCAAGTCCAACACACACGTTTGTATTCACTCAAACTCAATCCAATCAGCGTCGACAGGTACGCAAATATGATTTTAGCAAAATGTAATATTATTGATTTTAATTTACACCCTACATAAAATAATTGAGGATGGCAGTTTTTTATTCTTTTGTAAGTACTTCTTTTTAGGTTAATTTTTAACTGTCATCGAAGCACAGAGAAACTATCAAGTATTATTTCTGTAATAACTATTTCAGTAATTAAATCTATATATCATAGAAACTATATCTTACAGCGGAAAAAATAAAGGAAGATGAATGAAAGCGAACAAGAACAACAAGAATGAATTACAAACATTATTTAGCTATTAAATGTCTACTACCAAGCTGTATTGTATTATGTAACATTCTTCCTACCAATATATGAAAATGACCACGCGATCATCATCAGATTTGTTTGGTAGCATATACGATATTATTATATCTCATAATACAAGTAGCATGAATATGGTAGCTATAATCTCCTGTCTCTTTCAACTATGGTTGATATTATGAAATTACAATAACTTATTTTTTCCGTTTTTGACGTGTAACCAGTGGCCTGTTTTTACCTGATTTGCGAAATATACTGTCGTAAAAAGTAAACTAACTTAGTAAAAAGAAATTGTAGCTGTACGTGTGTATTTACATAAATCTATAACTTACATATTATAAACGCATGGCACATAATATAACAATACATTTCGATGGCAGAATTTTTGTGAACATGAATGTCATTCTTACGTGCACTTTCCTTGGCTTGAAAAGTATTCTTGTGTGTTAGGTTAAATGGTAATTGTTGGTCTAAAATATGAATATGAATGACCATTTCTATAGATAAGAAACAAATCAGAATAATTTGCTTTGTAACTAGATTAACACGATAGTTTAATTTTTCAGATACCCGTGTCCGTTTTATTATAACAAGTCAAAAAGTAAAAAAATGTCTTTATGTTTAAAATATTATTAGTATTATTTAAGAATTCATTGCATTTGTCGTTTATTCACCAACCTTTAAAGTGTAACAGAATCACTTTTGTGTTGTCATTATCCACACTTACTACTATACTAACTAACTGTGAGCATTATTATAATTGCAACACTGCATTGTCTGCTCTGTTGCGGGTTCTTCGCTATACATTCATGCGGAATGTTTCACTTGAATGTTGTTGCATGTCTTGATTTTTTGGTAAGCACGCGTTATTCAATTAACAACTGTTAAAATTTATCGTTGATTTTACACATAGTTTTCTGTCACTTTGTTATGTTCTTCTAAAATGTCTTACAATCCCCTTATTAGGTCTAACCTAACCTGTACCCTTTCTCACAACCCATATTATACATATATAACATTACTATGAGCATTAATTGTACAACTTTGTGAACTTAAAAATTAAAAATGTTACTTAGTTGGAAAGCAATTTATTTGTGAACGAGTTCAATTCATTTGGTTTTACTTAACCCTCCTAGCAAAACAAAGAAAGCTTTTAAAAAGATTTTTGTCATTTGAGTTTTACTATTGCAAAGAGAAAATATCATGAAAAGCCTAAAGTTAAAAATAAACATTTGTAAGTTTTATTTTTGACAAACGGAAAAAAGGTCGTGTAACTCTTTTCGACTAGTGTATTTAGTAGCAAGGAAACATGAAATTGTAAATATTTATTGTAAGCGTCTTGTTAAATAGTTACAGAAAGCAAGAGAATTTCTAGTTCAAAGAAGCTGTATCATAACGATGTTTACCACTGGTTACTTTAATAAATATTATAAATCGACTTTGCTGCAATAGTACCAAGCCGACTTTTTTTGGGTTTCTCAAGACAAATCTTTTACAACGCAATCCAAATTAAACATTAAGTGACGAAGTCACTTGTTAACTTTACGTAGGCTGTCCGTGTGCCTGTTTTGATGATAACTCAAAGACGGTTTCGAATTTTGAAATTGTTTTCGCCAATCGGTTCCTCATTCCTAAGAGATCCCCTGGGTATGATTTTGAGGTTTCCAGGTCAACGAGCTCAAAGGTCCCGTAGGTTTGTGCATCTTTGGTGTTTGTGGGACGATTTTCACCAAACTTGGTATATAGGAAGCCTCCTCTGAAAGTCGACAAAAGTGTGGTTCTGTATGTCAAAGGTCAATATTTGGGATTAGTTTGTCACATTGTTACTATTACTTTGTAGGTTTATTTTTGTTTAAAGCGACATGGGTTTGTATTGCACTGCTGAAATTGGCGACCCGTTCCCTCCCAGTCTCATATGCTATTTTAATGACAATTATTTTTAGATTTCTTTAACGCCACAACCTTTGACGTCATACTAGCCATTCAGTTCAAGAGTAATTAGAATACTCATTCGAAAAATTGTATCGTTGTTGCATTATTATAATTAATTTAAAACTAGTCGCGCAAGTAAAAACAAATTATAAATATATGAATTCCACTTAGCTTGACGAGAGGTTTCCAATGTGTAGTGTTTATGATGCCAGTAAAAAAGTACCAATCACATTATCGTCAATACTGTTCAGTACGTCCATTAAGTTAGAGCGGCGGTTTGCCCCCGAAGACAAACGGACTCCCCAGCAACTAATTCTAATTGATCTCCCCAGCAACACGAAAATAAATATACACGTAAATACTGCCGGAAATGCAAAAATAAAAGTAACTAATGTTAACTAATGACAACAGTTATTAAACAGCAATAATTACTACTAAATAATAAAAACTGTTATTAAATAGCAATAATTACTAAAAAATATCAGTGAAATAACAAAATCTTGCAGAAATTGAAAATAATTCCTAATAACAGAAATAAATGTAAATTTTATAGTTCAAGAAGAGGTAAATAGTTAAATCTAATGTAATAATAAATATTATGGAAAACTGCCACAAAATTAGCAAAATTACTTTATAACATATCCTTTAAATTACCCCATCACTGGTTGAACATTTCATTTTAAAATGACAATAACTCTAAACGATGATCCTGAGTTATGCTTATTTTCAGCGCAAGTAGTACTAAGTAGTAGCAACAAATTACCGTTTAAATTGTGTTTATCTTCGATGGAAAACATAAACTCTTTTAACTCCCTACCTACTGTTCACAAATAATGGAATATTGCCTCGCAAAAGTTTCTGTGGCGACGGTTGTTCTTTTTCGACCCTTTATGGGTATATTCCTTCCGTTTCTCTCTTCATCATGTTGTTAGTAAAATTTAATAAATTCCACCGTAACAGTATTGAAAGTAACTGGACAAACTCAACTTATTCTTAAAAGCAGCAACGAGAAAATATTCCACAATTCGCACGTTTACAATTGCAAAAAACTACGATTTGTATGGCAAAGTGAGACGGATAAACAAAATTTGTTAGTAAAGTAGTCCCATCCTTTCTATTGGCGTCAAAGTCAATCCCAGTTTAATGCTTATTGTATAAAACCTAATGCTTAATGGTGATTATGGTGATTGACCTTTGGCCCCACCTCCGAAGGAGTAAACCGAGATGTCAACAAATGTCATAGCCCTGTTCATAAAACCCAAGGAATGATGTTTAACTGATTTAAAAATATTTAAAAATACAGTTTACAAGTCCAAATAATTGTTAAAATCAGTGGCATAACGTTCACTATAGGACTCCTACAAAAAAGAATAGAATAAACCAATCGAGTTATCGGGTCGGATTTTCATCTCGTAAGCATCCTTTGTACATTTTTTCCACCTCTTTTCCCCCTATTGTAGATAAACGTTGAACCTGAAATATGCGTTTGTTTCGAAAGATGGTTATTATCAAGACGTATAAAATAAAAATACAATATGATATTCGGGATTACGATAGTCACTAATAAGCAAACCTGTGAAATATGCTTGGTGTTTTCAGTGTAGCATTTTTCTCAAAATTTTTGGTGTACTTCATTGATTCGACTCGGTGTTGTATATACTTTCTTTGGGTTCTGTTGCACATTTTTTCTGTTGACACGTCGTTTTCCAAACAATAATGATTCCATTTTGATGCAGTAACTAAACCATTTACTATGATAAACTTTCTGCTTTAATTTTAGCGTTGGAGTTTTAAATAAGTAAGTTTACTTAGCTTTTATTCCAGCGTGAGTAAATCTATTATATAAAGTACTTCATCCCAAAGTTACGAGTAAGATGAATGAATCAGAGAGGCACGATTTAACAAAGCATTCCGACTTAATGTACACCTGATATTGAAAAACATGACAGTTCAAAATAACAAGAAATATATGCCATATTTTGCATCTAGTACGTACTGTATAGAACTTTGCAACACAGTATGCGTAATACACAATCTAAACTAATAAAAATACTAACTAACACAAGGGGTGTACACATTAAGTAAGCTATTCTCGTCACACATTATTAAAAGTTATTACATAAATTATTACATTACTTATCAAAGTTTCTTACATGTGTAAATCAGAATCTATCTTACGCAGAATCGTTCAGTGTAGTGAGCAAATAATCCTCTAAACTAAGAGTAATACTAGTAATAACTAATAGTAAACTAAGAGTTATTCATTTACGACCAGTAAATGAGTACTACTCATCTTTATGTCTCGCAAGTAAATTTCTTCAGTCGTCCGTTGCAGTTAGGCCATACTTGTACCCAGTTCATGTAATCGTGTAAAACCTGACAGACCAGTGTTCCAATTGCTACAGCAGAAATTTTTCATTTCTGTCAGGAACTATGTCACCTTTATCAGCCAGGAATTATGTCAAATCGGTCCGACATTATGTCACCTCTATCAGACAGAAATTTTGTCGCAATCCTCAGCCAGAAATTATGTAAGTAATCACGTCTTATGTTACAATCTGACATAGCTGTAAACATTTTTAAATGAAGATAATTTTACGCTACAGCTGAGATTTTATAGAACTGAAACTACAACGACCGTTAACGTTATTAATCCAAGTTATTGATAGTTATTTAATACAAACAACAAACAAGAAATAGAGTGTTTTCCATGTCTGATGGTGCTTAATTTTAAATTAACATTAATTCACAACACATTAAAATACAGATACAGATACAGTCCTACGAGTTGTTGGATTTGTAATTGCGTCCTTTTTATGATTTTCATGGCAAGTCTCTTGCTTTTCTTGCGTGGATGAAATCAGCAACTGAATTTTGTTAGAATAAAACATTCAAATTTGCTATTGGGAGTGACCCGTTGTCCCAGTAATTTTTGGATTTTTTAAACACCTTAATACACACAAGTAAGGGTCCGTATGTATTTTGAGTTATCAAAAAAACGAACATGCAGACAAGAACTTAAACGTGTTATTTACCTTCCTGGCGTGAACATGTTCTGTACATAAATAACACGAGTTTTGCCGCATGCGTAATGTGTCATTATTTTGAAGAGTATTTCAAAATCACAACAGCTATTACTGGGCTTACATGATGGCACCCGATACAAATCATACCTTTGTTCCTACATTAAATAACATTATTAATTAATTAATTGATTTTACGAACCAGGGATCCAAAAACCATAATTTAGCGGTAAAACTAGCCGAATTAGCCGAAAATGATAAAATAACCGCACAAATGTTGGCTATTTGAAAGATTGTAACTGGAAATGAACATGAAATTAATGGATTTGGTCAAAAGGAAGAACATCAAAACCGCAATCGAAAGCGCTTTTGTTATAATGAATTGCTTAAGCCAAGTCCTAGATGACAAAATTTAAACGGCAGTTTGTTGCTATTACTAAGTTACTTTTAGTTAATGTCGTTTTTACTTGAAATGATAAAGCTTGTGTGGGTAATTTCTTAGTTTTTAGGTTACCAATTTTTTTCATCAAAGACAAACAATTTAAACGCCAATTTGTTGCTACTGTTTGGTTCTACTAGCGTGCTGAAAATTAGCATCAATTTTAGGTATCAACTTTTAGAGTTACTGTAGTTTTAATATGAAGTGTTCAGCCGGGGATGGGGTAATTTTTTCGTTTTTATAAGATTAATACATTAGATTTAGTTATTTACCCATTCGTGCCAAAATTTGCATTTATTTCTGTTATTTCACGGATATTTTCTGTTATTTTTCAACAATTGTTATTATTTTGTAGTAATTACTGCTTTTTAATAACAGTTGTTATTATTTATTAGTAATTACTGCGATTTAATAACAGTTGTTAATTTTTAATAGTAATTACTGCTGTTACTGTTGTCATTATTTGCCAATAGTTACTGCCATTTTGAATTTCCGGCAGTGTTCACGTGTATATTTTATTTTCGTGTTGCTGGGGAGATCAGTTAGAATTAGTTGCTGGGGAGTCAGTTTGTCCTCGGGGGAAACCGCCGCTTTAACTTAATGGACGTCGCTTCAGTCATAGACTGTTCTACCACGAATGAGTTAGCCTGTGTCTCTAACGAGGGTACTTCGGAGGCTGCCCGACGTATATTTGCTTCATATTTTGGTCAACTATTACTCGAATGAAGTTAAGCCTTCATGACAAGGGATCGTTCACATATTACGTAATCAAAAAAACGACGAATTTTAGCCCACCCACCTACATTGTAAGCCCTAGTAATCCTAGAGTAATGCTACCCACCCA
>JAHZNB010002900.1:0-26612 GCA_027744295.1 Callyntrura guangdongensis | reverse complement strand
GCAGATTTTTAATTGCCACGACAAAAAGACGCAAAATTTTATGAAGAATTCGAATCTGTGTTTAGTTTTGTGTCACACGATAACAGATTTTGTTACTCTTCAATTAACTAATAATTAAAATTAAAATTGTTGCAAGGGACTCCAATATTGGGTCCCGCCTGCTAACTGCCCATGCAGTATTATCAATTTTCATTCTCAATACGACTCGACTTCCGAAACTTCGTGTCATAGAGGTCAACTAAAGGCGGTACCTGAAGATCAACTTGAGCCAATTTGAAAACGATTCAAAATTTAACCTTTTCTACTTATAGGATAATATCCCCTGGGGTTGATCTTCGTATCCTATCTTTGAGTTCATCCGTGATATTGTCCTTGACTGTAGCTACATTGATTGGCAAAAATCGAGTTTCAAATAGCTGGTCATAAATATTAACATGGCGCTACAATATACCTCTGTGTATTCACGTACATGCACAATTACTTTTTGTATAACAGCAGCTCTGTTTGAAAGAAAAAGAGTGGATATTAGGTGTACAGATATTATTATTATTACACACCGACAACGTCACTATACATCTGATCTAGAATCTAGATTATGTATGTGAGCTCATTATACAGTAAAGTTGAAACGAATATCTGTATTACATGGTTTACAATCAAGAAGTACAAAAAAATGATAATCATAACAGTCATACATGTATGCCCAACAGAGAAGATAGAATAATTGGAAGTTTTTTAAAGGACAAGTGGACATGTGCATACAAAATATTTAACCTTTTTAGCGTGTAGCTGTCTATCACTAGCGTGCATCACGTCGCATCATTCTATTTATCCCCGTCGTCGTCGTCCCTAGCAACAATAAGCGAAACGAAACCGTATCAGAGAGATGATTGGGTTTGGAGGGTTGAACGGGGTTGTTGCCGTTGGTTGCTGGTGTTATATAGGCAGTTGGGCATATAGTTATTAAAAAATATTTCACCTACCAAATTTCATACGAACACATACGCAGGAGGGATGCATACAGAAATTCCCCATCTGTGTAACTAACGAACGGCTTTGATATTGTATGCAAATTTGTAACAGATTGTACACGACAGTTTAAAACGTAATCTCTATGCTGATGCACATGCCATCCCTTTATTACACGACACTGGGTATTGTTATGAAGACAAAGAAGGTAAAATCTAGTAACTTCAGGCTTCAGGAGCAGCAGCAAGAATAACAACAACAAACGTCACATTATTGCATCTTCTCCTTTTTCATTACGGGGCATTGAAGGAACGGTTATATTGTTGAGAGATGATAGGCCTGCCCTAGTTGCTCTTATGGATGAAATTTTTGCCATTTTCTGGCTTCTAATAGTCTACTAGATCAAGATAATGTAGTGGGAGTGGTGGTGGTGGTGGCGGCGGCGGTGATCTGGTCTACTCTCTTTTACTCTCTTTTATGACACACAACAACTCTGCTACAATAATATTGCCAAATTATTGGTGATGTGTGTGAGTGCAGAGGTGTAGCTTTATATCGAACACGGCTGCTGTCAACGTCAACTAATTGTAAGTGCAAGTATATATTGGGGTGCCAAGGAAGTCTCATATCATCCTCGTCAGCAACAATATTTAGTTAGACGTTCTAGAAGGAGCACTTGTTAATACTTTTAGCAGCATCAGAAGCACGACATCAACTTTTTTGAAAGAAGACTAACACTAACAGTGTACCTGCGTGCAGAGTACGTGATATGGTGGTACCCCATCCTTCTTGGGATTCTTGACAGACAAAACGTCAGCAGTAGACTGAAGTGTATTGACAGTGTGCAAAAGATTTCTTTCGTGAAGCAGCAGACAGGATTTCCTCTCTTTTCAACGTTGTTGTCGATTCATTCCACATAAATATAGGTACTTGATATACAGGCACAGACAAGCTTTTATTTCGCTGGGGCATTGTGAGTCAAAACAAAGTTTACCGACTGGAATTGATTTCCTGAATATATACGCTACTGTGTGTATAGTTACTACTACTAGTTACTAGAACCCTTACATAATTCATAAATGCATTGTTATTAACTTTTTTGTTGTTGTACGACATTTGTAGTTTGTATTGTGCTGAAAAATCATGAGAGCTGATTTTGTAATGCCTTAGAGTTATAGACGAGAAAAGTAGTGGAGTGGAGAAGGGCGCACGAAATGTTTATTTATTCATCAGAAAATCATTATCATATTATTTGCATTTAATATTTTCATCTTGTCTGTCACCGCACATCACATTCTCACGCACGGAACAAAACAACTTCAAATCTCTGTGTGGATGTGTGTGTGACAGCCCTGCTGTGTGGCATCTTGTTCTCTTCATCTACTAACTGGATACATACACAAAATTAAGCAAACTACACATTAGTTTTTATTTCTGTTTCTCGCCAACTAGTTTTCTCGGATTGTGAAAAAAAAATGTTTGCGACACTGGCAAATACATTACTGGAGTTTGCATCAGAAAGTATTATATTTTTTTTTGCCTGTAGTCAGCTTTTTTGTTTCTGTCTCTGTGTCCCCTAGACCATTCATATTCTCCAATTGAAACAAATAGATGGAAAATAAGCCTCACGAGGACACAAAGACAGCTACTACGTACGACCACGGGTTCCACTTTTCCACTTGCATTTACTAGGACGTTTCTCGTGCATTTTATTTACATAGTATTTTTGGATTCGGAGCGGATGAGAAGAAGAAGCAGAGTTGTAGAGTTAGCAGCAGGCAACGGCGTGTGATCGGCACACTGTGATGTGAGTTTAAGTGTTTATCCTATCTCTTATCTGTATCTGCATGAAAAACCTTGTACTTTCTGTTTTTTCTACTCTCTCTCTTACTGAAACAAGTGAAAGAGAGAAAAAAATTGAAGGCACAAAGCAGAAAACTATTCTTGTTTTTTTTTTGTTCATACGTGGGCATGACATGTTTTTCTTTCTGCTTTGTTTCGACTACTATGCTAGTTGGATGTGTGGTTGTTGATAAAAGGCTACGTATTATTTTCGACTCCAAGTAGTGCCAATTGTATACTGGAGTAGTATCACCAGAAACGTTGGTGGTGGTAGTGGGTAAAAATTTGGGAGGTGGAAGGAGGGCAGGAACGATTTAGGATTAAAAACTAAAGAATCGATTTTCCAAACTAAAAGTTAAGTGGAGGAGAGAGAGAGCAAAGGAGAAAAAGTTAAAAGTTCACACTACAATTCCCATCATTTGGCATTGTCCTTTGGAGGAACAGTTTTGCAGATAAAAAAATGATAAACTAGCAAAGTAGGCTGAGAGAAGTTAAGGAAGAAAAATTGCACATTTTGATGGTGCTGTAATAGGACTAAAGTGGTCGATAGTAAAACTAGAATTCCCTCCTTCTACTTCCTTCTACTAGTACATGACGAGGTGTGTGTGGGAAGCCAGGTGGATTCTGTAAGTGCCAAACCAAGTAAAAAAATATTTGTGAGCTTCCTTGGGAAAAATGTTGCTTGCTGTAGACTATGCAGCAAACAATGGCACTACTTATATCACTACCACCACCGATATGCTATTTAGTTTAAAGATGTCCTCCATCTGCTTTTAAAAGGACTCGTGTGAAATATTCGTAATCAGATAACACAACGACGAGGGGAACTTGCACAAAATCTCATAGTTGGAGTTGACTCTAGGATTGTTCTCCTCTCCTGTCTGTAGTCGAGATTATTGAAACTAGGTTTGTTTCTTCTCGTTGTAGTAATTATTTGTTTAGTGGACATTGAATTCACGCTGACGTGTCCATGACATCCCAGACTACGTACATGCATATAACAACGGACTCCACCATAGCATGGGATATCACCATCAATTCCTCATTTTATTGACACAGATGCCGCTGAATCTTTTGTTAGAGCTACACGCGTTCAGTCTGTAAAAAAATCAGCTAAATCGTCATCGTAGCTTTAATCCTAGCATAATTCCTCTCTACTTCGCAAATTTAATTGTAGGCTATAAATGTTTCAAGTGCACCTTACCGATTATTTTTCTAATTTTCCTCTGCACAACCGTGGAAATTGTCTGATCTTTGTGCAAGACTACTGCCTGCCAACCAACCTAACATTAGCACTTAACAATACAAATAAAAACTATAATGCTTGTCGTGTGTGTGTTTGTGTGTGCGCGCTCAGAAGAACAAGTACTCGTATACCAAAAATATTTCTTCCACAGAAATAAATCTTTGCACATAAACAAACATGTTAAAAGAGAGTACTAGATTTTTATGCCATTGACTTTTTTTATTTAAAAGAAGTAGTATAGAGGACAGACAACGCGTAGACTACTACCCCTGTAGTGCTAGCCTGACTACACACACACGTCTCGATACCACTACAAAAGTCTTTTTTACGAGTCTCTCTCTCTCTCTGTGCCTTGTTCTTCTTCTGCTGATGAAGGCTATAAGATTGGACACATTCCTGTACCAACTCCATATCAGTATCATTCTACTTGTAATAGCTTTGGTCGTTTTTCGTTCCTCTCGGTGTCGTTCTTGTAGCAAGCTAATATTATCATTTGATAGGGTGTGATAGTGATAACCAACTCTATCGTTTTGCCGTTTGCCACCTATCACATTCCATGAACACTTTACTTGAATGATGATGATGATAATAGATTATGATGTGATACCAGAATGCTCTTCTCTTGTTACTAAACCTTGTCTATTATTATTTTTTTGAATGTTTGAAGCCTGACGGCTATTAGTTTTACCCCGTGCAGAGAGAGTGTACGTTTTTTTGTTTTCGTTTTTTGTCAGAGATTTATAACTGCATCGTCATCATCATCACATCTTCTTCATCTTTTTTGCCACAACGACGTGTGTTCCTTCTTGTCGGTTCTCTTTTTCATAGTGAGCTTTTTGATCGTTTATGTATGTATTTATGTATGTACCCGTATTTTTTAACAGTTCAAAGATATAATCGCTTATTTGAAAAAAAAACTCAAAGTACTTTCATCAAGTGTGAGATTCTATGTAGTATACACTATACAGAGCAGATTGCAAATATTATAGCGCCGCCTGAGTGCTACTGACTGACTGACTACTTAGTGAATACTATAATTGCTTCAGCTGTAGCGTCACCAAACAAGTGCAAAAATACTATCATTACCAGAGAGACAACTCGTGTTCCTTAGTTCCTGTTGACGGTATTGTTATTACCATACTACTGATACTTTGTGCGTCAAAAAAGAAAGTCATCATCGTCCTGTTTGTCTCTCTTCCTGTGTGGTTGTGTGTTTGTGGTAGTGATGTTTCAAATGTGTTGACTTCATTTATCATCACAGTATATTTGACTCTTCCTAAAAGGCTCCTTTTCCCAATTTTCACTACAACCAATTTCGTTTCCTTCTTTTCTCTCACACTTTGTGTCTGCGTGTGGTTCCTTGTGTTGTCAATTATTACAAGACCTTTTCTTCAATCCTTCACACATCACTACAATTATATCACCAGCTTCCTCTTAGTTTTTCAAAATATACATATAATAGTAGTATTACATATAATCTGTTATTACTACACTACTACTTGTGTTACACTAATAGGAAAAATATCTGTTTTCTGTTATCTGAAAACTCTTCTTTTTTTGTGTGCTGCTGTTAATGCAATCATAAACGTTCGATCCATCGCTAAAGCAAAATCGTTGGAACATGCATGCCAACCGCGCAAAGATCGGGACCAGTCCTTTGGTCTCGTCGAGTGCAAATCCATCACAACTTTCTTCCGAGGTAAATGATGATGTCGATGTCGTAAGTTGCAATTCACAATTTCGTTTGTGTTTTTTTTTCTAGTCTGCTTACGCTTTTTTATGCTGGTTAAGAGCCAATACGTGCTTGTTTATTGTTTTGCCGGGGAGTAATCGACATTTTTAAAATGTAGTTTTGTGGGAAGGGAATGCATGCATGTGTTTGCTTAACCTAATGACTTGCTTTTGTTTCCATCTGCTTTTAAAAGAACACTATAAAAGAGGCAAATAGACGCGTTAGATTATATGCAACGGCGTAGAAATAAGCGCGGTGTCATTTCGCTTGTACATATGTAAGTTTACTGTTATTAGCAAGGGACTTGTCAAAGTTTCTTCTTGGAAGAAATACATATGTACTAATAGCATGGTTGAAAATACCACCTTAAATTTCAATCTCTTTGCCGTTGAGTCTTTTGGGCAAAGTCACCACTGGAACACAACACAAGAGCAAGATAGAAGGATTACGCTTTCTAAAAAGGATTCTAGCTAGAATTTCTAGTGTAACAAGATCAAGCTTTGAACCGTGTTATCATTATTACCCAAGCCATCAGGTCGTAGTTCAATTTAGCTTAATGCAATGAGTATGAAATGCCAGGTTTTCAGCGGAATATACAAGGGGAAAAACAAGCAGGTGGACTGAGAAATTAGGAAAACGTGTTGAAATTTACATAACTTGTTACATAAGCTTTAAAGAAGAAAAAATGTTAGGGTTTTGCTACAAAATGAAGATGGAATAGTGAGATGGTGGGAGAAAAACAGATTGAAGGAGGAAAGTTAATTAACAGCTAGTTTCTTGATAATATGATTACCTGCACTACGCCTACAACTGCTTGTTAAGACGAACACCTTGCCAGCCTGGAAATGTAATCTTGAAGGATGGGTTTAGTTTATACACACACATGAAGTATTTGTATCCAGAGAGAGAGAGAGAGAGGTTGTGTTTGTAATAACAAGAGTAAATTGAGGGAAAACTCAATTTCAGAGGAAACACAGATAACAACAATATCTCTTTCTCTCTCCAACCACATGATGTTTTGAAACGTGTCCAAGCCTACTGTCAGCTTTAATAGAATTACATTTTTTATCTTACAAAAAATATGATGAAATTTTCCTTCCCTTTCGTCGATCTCATCTCCTGTTTTTTCTCCAGTGACGATGATAGTGTCACGGTAGCGCAAACGGTACCACCACAACAAAAAAAAACTTTTCTGCCCGAACACAAATGCACACCAACTGTAAGAATTTAATTTCCTTGATGCCGATTCACTACGGTATTTATTATTACACGTTCGTGAGTTCAACTGTCTCCACTACGGAAAAAGAGGCTACTAAGAAAAAGGATATTTTTTTGCCTCTTTTTTTCTCTCTTACTTTCTTGCCACACGGCTAAATCAATGAATTGCACAGTGTATGTTTTTGGCTTACGATGAGAATATTTCCCGAGAGGGAACACGTCTCACATCTATTTGCGTCTAGTTTGCAACTTGTGGTCACAGTTTGTTATGCTTAATACTATCACGTATTTTCCCTTCTCACTCAACTTCCTTTTTGTCTGTACACACTCTCAACTGTTTCACTTATCCACCAAAAGTTTTTGTGCTGTATACTATTTTTTTACCGACAAAATAGGAAATACGAGATCTAACACCGGGATAGAAATACATGGAAATGGATTTATTTCTCTGGCGAATCCTTCATTCACTTGATGATGGTCCCACTCTCTTTTTTCTCTCTCTCTTCCTCTACCACTACATTGACGACAAAGAGAAACCTTTTTATCCTAAACAAACGCCGGTAAAAAAGTACTATTATGTAAATACGCGGAAAGCTGATTTTTAGAAGCACAGATAAATTTTCCATGCGGCAAAACGCGCTACAATATTATATCAATCGTCCCTTTTCATAGTTGTGTATTCAGGCAGAAAAGAAACCCTACGTAGTCCATGCAAAACGTAGTCTCGACTCTGCCAAAAATCCCCTTGAGGTTACTTCTCTCATGTATTTATTCTGGTCTCGCCAGGCCAACTAACAGCAGCAAATTAGCTTGGATATATTTTTTAGTCCGCGATTAAAATAATGGTTGGCATCAAAGCCAAAGCGTGCGTATAAATTTATTACAGATACCTACGTAGGTAGTGGACTAATTCGATAATGTGATACCTGATTGAATAATGTATCATGTTCTCGTCCTACTCTAATTTATTAGAATTTAGTCAAGCATCATATCACTTTCTTTACCAATATTTTTCATCAACTGACTAGGATTGAATCCTGAATCAACTCGATTATTTCATTGTAGTGCTGTTGGATTAAAAGGTAGTTAGTTATTCTCGTCAGTGTAGGTATTAGTTAAAAAAAATAAAACAACATATCATTCTGTTTATTCATTATGTGAGACGCTTAGGATATATGAAATCGTTTTGGCTATTCGAAAACCCCATTACGTATTCATATATTCATACATAAAATGTGCAAAAATGATATGATTTTACAAGCATGATCTCTATTTTTCTCCCTTTCAACACGATGATGACTTCATCCTGGCCATCGTCGTCATATCAGCTCTTTATTTCCACTTTGCAAACATGTCATATTTCTTACTTAATGTAAGAAGAATACGTATACGACGACAAGCTTAGATGTTTGTATGGTATGCGTATGATTATATGCAAGAGGTCTATTTGTGGATGGTTTTCTGTCTTGAACGACAACATGGGGGAAAATGTCTGCAACACGATAGGTGTGAAGGAGATAATGATGATAGATAGTTGCCTTTGCTATTGGTACGCCTATAAGTATATAGAACGCTAAGAGGTTTGCTAGAATGGTAGATTGGTAATGATGATTTATGATTCGAATCGTTACAATAAAACTCGTTCATTCACAATCCGTGTCGGTGCACCTAAATAATGGTCAATTATCGAAGAGAAGAGGCGTACGGCGCCAGCGCCATATGCGATGAACTATAACTACATGACAATAATATGATATTGATAGTATACCCAGGAAGACCCTTTTTGCTGCATGCAAAATTCAGATCATGACAGAATGCAGAGCAGGCCCATGACAACATAAAATGATTTTTTTGTCATATAGACAGGCTCTAGAGAATGTGTAACTGCCGGTGGTTGCATTAGAAGACTCAATATTGTGCCCGGTATACCTAAGTACATACGTGTGCAACGACACTTAACGCTTGTTTTTTTTCTGCTAAGGATTACAACGATCGATAATAATGCAAAACGTCTTATTTATTATGCATCCGGCTGCGTGGAAGAAAAATTAGGCGTGTTGCTGCTGTCGTCGTCATTGTGGTGGCCGATATTGAGTAGTAGTTGATAATGCGAGGGGCAATCAAGTAGTCAGGAAATGAGGGAGTATTTTAGAAAAAGGAAAATTGATACTGACGCCATGTGATGTGATATATGAACATCTCTCTACTGTTATCTCTGACCATGTCCAATTTCAATTTCTGATCTGGTTGTTGTTGTTCTTGGCAAGGTGGTGTGTTATTATATCAGCTATTGAGTAGGCACTGTAAAATAAATGGCTATGTGTGGCTTTGCTGTGTGCTATATTTTATTGTGAAAGTTACTATTAGTGTTATTGCTTTTGTTTATTGGTACTATAATGGGTTATTAAAGTGATACGTTATAGAGGACCACGTTCGTCGTGGTGGTGTTGTGTTCTTGTAAAAAATATTTTTGGAGCGTGTGTATCAAACCTCTTTCTTGCTTGCTTGCGTGCATGCCTGTTACTAAATTTGCCCGTTTGCACAGTCAACAACTGTGCACACTCGTAGGTAATGTGTGTTTAGGTCTGTATGCAATGCAAAATACAAGTTAGTAGGTTTAGTACATTTGCATAGAATCGATTTTTGTCTAACAATATAAATGGAAAAACTTATTTTAGTTATTTTTTACGCAAGTCTGTAGTTATTGTCAGCTTTAACTAGAGCAAAACGCTGCGGAGCTCTGCAGAGATGTAGATATGACCGTTACAATACGGTACAATATTATATTGGTAATTAACCACAATATGGCCGATGTGGACAGGTCCCTGAAAGATTGATTGCGGGTGGATCAGGATTTAAAGACAGAAATCGAAGGCGTATGAGCCTTCCAGCCTCCTGTCGATATTTGGATGCAGCAGCCAAAAAAGCCCAACATCAGCAGACTCAGGATTCTCGACGCTCATCTGTTACATCTATTTGCTCCACTTCGTGTAAGATCCATTAGCTGTTTTGTTCGTCATGCATTTAGTCCTCGCACGTTTATATCAGATCAACGTGGTGCAAAAATATAATGACTATGTATGTTTGCAAGTGTACGCGGTAATTCCTTCTGGTGCGATATTGATATTAAGGTCACATTTTGTTCGAGAGTGTGATGGTATTCTACTGCGACGAGTAAACAAGAATAAGAATATACGACGACATTCAGCTTTTTTGTTTTTCTTGCCGTTGCATCATAGAATCATAGCGGTGATATGATGGGATATATATATTGGTGGTGGCGATGCGCGATTTCATTTCGTTTGGGGATTTGGGATGCCATTGCCATTGCATTTCGCTTCTGGCATCTTCTTCCACTCTCTTTTCTGTCTGTCATAGTCATTTCCCATTATGTGTCATAATATGTCAAGTCACTCGCGTTTCCTTCAGAAGCAACAGTCAAACATACAGAAAACTATTATTTACTGTTTCTGCAACAAAACGTTACATAACGTCACCTTCGTCATTATTTTTCAATTTTGCATAGTTATGTTTAAAAGAAAGGACAGTTTGAAAGCGGTACATACGTACACTCACATTATTATCACATTATTGTTGTGTCATGAATTAAAAAAATCGACGAAACGTGGAGCGTGTTGTGGATCGGGTTATTTAATTTATTGATAGCTAATGTACTTAATTATTTTTTTTGGTGGTGCCGGCTGCGGCCTAGCTTTGGCCTTTATCCCTCTCTCCTCAAACCCTCCAAGTGTTATGTTAAGTTCGATGGAGAGAAGTAAATAATAACATGAATAGTGCCATATTATCTACGTCGGTTCTCTTTAATACATAAGCGAATTGTTGGATATCCGTTACATGGATGAGTGACTCACCTCGTCAGTTACATTCGGCCGTTTTTGCTGTTTGGTTGGGAGGGAACTAATATAATTGAAGCCCAAATCTTTTTTCTCTGTCTCTCTATCTCGATTCTGTTGAATAGAAATCTAGGTATATGTAGAATGGTATCGTGCATACATACTTCGACTTCATATAAATAATTACACCCTAAGTCTGTCCGTTTACAAGAGCAATATGTATGTTCATCATATCATATAAGGCGGCGGGGTTTTCTAAAGAGGAAGAATTTTTAAACTTGTAATCCTTGGGCCGACTTGTGTCTTCTTGACTGAGTTATTAGTTGGGTTGGAACACAATTTTGTTATATTTATGTTAATTGAGACATAATATATTCTACTACATAAAAAGTTAAACTCGCTACTTTACGATGAGTGCCGAGTGGCAAGCCCCCGTTGCAGAGGGTGTTGATTCGAATGCATGTGTCACAGTGATGGATTTAACGCCACACTGCAAACTAGTCTAAAGAGACAATTGATATGCATATTTCTGGTAACAATGGAGTGAAGAAATCAGGTCATCATCCCGGTTTAAAATTGTTATAATATTAATTGCCATGAATTTGAATATACGACCGCTTCGTTAATTGATTTTGGCTACTTTTATCTTCGGTGTATTGTCGTGGGCGGACTGTATATTTATTGAAATTATTCAGATTCGATTTCATAAAGAAGATTCGTTTAGTACTTTATTTATTTGTAAATTACTTCTACTTTTATTGTTCCGTAATTGGAGATTTCTTGTACCTCACGCTTCTTAAGCACATATATTTGCACGGTGATTATTCACCTGTCCTGCGGGTCAAGAATGCTTATTTAGTTTTGCTAAACGATATGTATGAAGATAATATGCATTGCTCTGCTTTGACCATGGACAAGCCCTTTTCTGGGATCAAAAATTTCATAATTTTTTCCTCTGTGATTACATAAGTACAACATGATGTCATTACTCATTTAATAATACATCTAGGTACAAAGTGCATTGTATCCTGATCTTGTGCATTACTGCAAGAAATGATGATGTATGTATCTTGTTAATTGGAATGGCTGATAAGGTACCCTAACTCATCGCCGTCGACGTCGTCCTAATCAACAATCGACAGGAAGATTTATTTTATGAAGAAGGCCAATTTCTGAATCGTTTAGTAGAGCATCGACGTGTCTCGCCTTTCCTGTCTTTGTAGTCACGTCCTATTCATATTCAATTGCTTGTCCTTTTGTATTTCATATCTAGGAATCACAGCATTTATCTATTCTAACTTTATTGCTATTGTCAGCATCTTAATTTCTAAGAATGACAATACGTTTTGGAGAAATAGTACTGCTACAAACAGTAGTTAGGTTATGTGGCAATAATAATTTTGATGATAGTGAATTGAGTAAAATTTCTTCAACATCATTCTCTACAAGGTTACATAGAAAATTGGTCTTTTCTTTTTTTCTGTTTGCATTCGTTGGTTCAACAAAGGTGTTAACGTTGTACCTCAGGACGTACACACGATTTTTCTTGTCGTCATTATTATTAAAACAGACAAGTAGCCTTGTGTTCTCTTTACAACAAATAAATAGTCTTCCATTAATTACGTCCTTTGAAATCCATCATGTTTGCAGTTTCGTTAATACCAAATAATATTATGCTTGTCAGTTGATGTTTCTTCTGGGTAACATGTATTTTTCTTCAAAGAAATGGTGGTTGTATGTATTATTATTATGTATCATCGACGAAGATCAGTTTCAGCTATAAATAAAAGCGGAAAGTAAATGTTAGTTTACGAAAAGTGATTTCTTTTGTGTCAACAACCTCAAGTCAATTATGACCAAGTCCAATTTGGATTGAGCTTTTGGTCCTTGCCAATAAAAACAGTTCACTTTTTATGAGTAGCTCCGGCCACACGGCAAAATATTTGATTTTGTTCGAGCATTTTCTGTGTTGGTGCATATAAATCACATGATATAAACGCTCTCTTTGAAATATTATTAACTTAGCTGAATGACTTGACCAGAATGCTGTATCATCACTAGCAATCAGCTCAAAGGGCGCGGAAAATGGCCACAAGGCAATCATTCCAATACCAACTCTTCAACTGAAGATGTTAAGAAACGTCAATACTTCTTCTGTGGTGGTTTGAGTGCATTCCTGTCGCAGTACTGATGATTTCAATTTCTTCGAGATGGAGTTGACGCCTCGTAGTAAGGAGTTTTGTTTAAATAAATCGTTGATGTGATAGTACCGTCGATGAAGGAACATTCCTCTGATCCCACTTTCGCCTCGCTAGAGTTTCATTTGCTACTCGTTACCTTTGTAGCGTTAATAATCCAACTCTTTTATAATAATAATGACTTTTTGATTTTTTTATTCTTTCCGGTTCTATTATAATAGTTGTTTGTAAAAATGCTTTTGGGCATGATCCTTCTTTACTCCTGTCGCAGTACTGATGATTTCAATTTCTTCGAGATGGAGTTGACGCCTCGTAGTAAGGAGTTTTGTTTAAATAAATCGTTGATGTGATGGTACCGTCGATGAAGGAACATTCCTCTGATCCCACTTTCGCCTCGCTAGAGTTTCATTTGCTACTCGTAGCTACCTCGTATTTGCTACCTTTGTAGCGTTAATAATCCAACTCTTTTATAATAATAATGACTCTTTGATTTTTTTATTCTTTCCGGTTCTATTATAATAGTTGTTTGTAAAAATGCTTTTGGGCATGATCCTTCTTTACATACCTGCATACATACTTGGGTAAAGTTTACAAAAAAAACGGCAAAGATGGAAAGTTTATATTTTTTGGTACGTTGTGTACCCACATTTTAAAGACGCCAGTAATAAATCAAATGTTGGCCATGCACAGAAAATTGAATTTGTCATGACGTCGGAGTACGCCCACTGTGAGAAGTATTTATATTTATCTTTTGGTTCAAATAAGTGTATACTTTTCGGAATGGATGAAAGCACTTCACCGTTCTTGTTGACGGATGGACATAAATAAATATGCAGATAATTTACCACGTGTGATGGTAATTCTTTCTTCGTAACGTATTCCAGCGATCTTTTCTTTAAAATAATCGTGACATTGAAAGGTAACAGCCAATTTATCGGTTACTTGCTAGTAAATAATATGGTTAAAACAGAAAGGTGTGAAGGTAAAAGAATAGAGAGAACAGAGAAGAAAGGAAAACTGTGTTCGTGAGTAAACTAACTGACAGACAGAAACGGCCGGATAGCTTGACTGCAAAAATACAATAAAACCCCAATGTTTTTGCTACTTTCTACCTGTTTATTTCACGATGAGAGTTTACTTAAGTACATATGAACGTATACAATCTTCAAAGACCCGTATGTTTTATATGCATGTTTTGTTACGAAAAATGGGCTCCCATTTCCCATGATTTTGATTAAATCCCAAATAGACGTGTCACTGTAAAAAAAAAGGTGTGTTAGCAATCTCAATTTCTTCGTGGTAGGTTGATTAATGTAATGATTGCCAATTTATAATATTGGAATCGTGTTTTTGTACCTGAAAAATGGTATAATATTGGCAGTATCCAATGTAAGGGAAAAGCACAAAGAAAAATATATTCAGCTCTTGATTGCATGTTCTCTTCACATTTTCAGCCTCTTACACTGGAAGTAGCTCGGACGAGGACGATGTTAGTCCAAGGGAGAAAGCGCAGAAAAATAGCAAAGGCTCTAATGATTTCTGTGTCCGCAATGTTGATTTGCATGCCTTCGGACGGCGTGAAATCGAAATTGCAGAGCAGGGTAAGCCAAGATATAGAGATTTACTTGCACATGTGTATACGGAGGTATTTTTTCACTTATCTAACAGTCTCGCGAAAGAAGGAGAATACGAGCGAAATAAATAAAAGTATTACTGTTTTGAAAGGAGGTTTTATAAAACAGTTTTATTTATTTTTCCTGGTTTTCATCTAAATCTTTATATATAAAACACGCCACTATTTTTTCTCTTCTATTTTTTTCTTTTGGTGTTCATTTACAGAGATGCCCGGGATTGTGGCTTTGCGGAAACGCGCTGCGGATGATAAACCGTTGAAGGGAGCCAAAATTGTTGGTTGCACTCACATCAACGCACAAACAGCTGTAATTTGAACTAAACCAAATAAAAATGATTCTTATTGCACGACTATAGTACATATGTGTATACCTAGACGGAGTGAAGTGAATTCATGTCAAATGGACTTATGTTTATTATCGTCTACCACAGCACCCCGTTTTAGCAATCCTTTATGCATGGAACTGCAATTTTCAAAAGAGTGCACTTTATTTTCGTTTTGTAGGTTCTCATTGAGACCCTGGCAGAGTTGGGTGCGATGGTTCGATGGGCGGCTTGTAACATATACTCGACCCAGGTAACAGAAAAGATTTATTGAAGAATTCAAGTGTATCAGTTGTATCACCCGGATACACTTTGTTCAACTCTCTGTTTTCTTTTATCCTTACGATTTTGTAATGCATTTATTTTTTGTTCGCTCAATAATAGAATGAGGTTGCGGCTGCCTTGGCTGAAGCAGGTAAATTGATTTGCAGGGAAATAAAATTCTCACATTATTCTGCAGTTGAACCAATAACATCGATATTATTACAAGGGCTATTACGTTCTGAATGGTTTCCAATTCGGTAATGGGAACGATAAAGTTGTATTTTGATACGAAGTTGCTTTGTGTGCCGCTAGGATTCCCGATATTTGCTTGGCGAGGAGAAACCGAGGAAGATTTCTGGTGGTGCATAGACAGGTGTGTGAATGCAGAAAATTGGCAACCCAACATGATCCTGGATGATGGGGGCGATGCTACACATTTGATGCTCAAAAAGTATCCAGCAATGTTCAAACTCATAAAAGGTTGGTACTCTAAACCATGTTGAAATGGTCAGCACTCTTGAAGTGGCATCTCTTTTTGTGACTATTTCATATTATTTATTTCATTCAATTCTTTATAAATTCGCGTATCTGTTGCAAGGGCTGTCGTACAGTACAAACATAACATTTAGTGAATGGGATGAAACACAAAGTGACGACTGATCTGATAATTTATTTGTCCCAATGATGCAAATATTCAAAATTTCAGGCCAAATTCGATTAGCTCTCGGAAATAATATTAGTATTGCGGCTATTACGCCGTAGGATAGGAACATGATGTTTATTGTGAAATTAGCATTTTATTTGAGTTTTTGGTTGAAGAATATTTGTCACTTTTTACTATTTTGGATAATGTATTGATGAAGCCATATCATATCAAGTTGGCCGACTTCCAAAATAGAAATAAATAATGAAAATTTTATTGTTGAGTACATACACCATAGGCTCCCCAATATATAAAAAACGGCAACGAACGTTCAAGTCATTGCTTCTATATAATCCATTTGGCCACGTCCGTAAGTTTTTTTCCCATCAGTGTACTGGTTGGTTGTAAACTGAATTGATTGTATGTCGTGACCTAACGGTGGTTATACATTTCCACTGGGGCTGAGTAGATGACAATAATATTAATAGCACCGGATTCATGGGTTGTCTCCGGGACAGACATAAATATATGTCCCTTGATAAAGCTGAATTCATGAAAAGGAGTTTCAACAATCAAGTTATTTTATGTTATGCATAATCAAGTTTGGCGTTTCAAATAGAAGGATGACGAGAAAGTCAGGGGGCAAACCCTTAAGCAAGTGCTGTACGTGCATAAAATAGAAAGTTTCCTGGTACGAGGCTCAACACTGGGAGACAATTTTTTATCTAGTCTTATGTTTCATTCTCTGCCACTATTTGGACACGTCTCTGAAATGAAAGAAAAATGAGCTTTGGTAACAGTGATGGTAAACAATAAATATTTGATGACTTTAGGTATCGTGGAGGAGAGTGTTACTGGAGTTCACCGCCTGTATCAACTTTCCAAAGCTAGTAAGCTAACAGTTCCTGCAATGAATGTTAACGATTCTGTAACTAAAACCAAGTTTGACAATTTGTACAGTTGCAAGGAGTCAATTATTGACAGGTAATTTACTAGATGATACGAGAGAGTTCCTTTGGATTTTCTTTCCAATTACTTTCGCATCTACTCTACTGAGCTTTCCCTTTTCTTTTTTTGCAGTTTAAAACGTTCTACGGATGTTATGTTTGGTGGCAAGCAGGTTGTTGTTTGCGGATACGGTGAAGTCGGCAAAGGTTGCTGTCAATCACTTCGTGGATTAGGTTGTGTTGTTTATGTAACCGAGATTGATCCTATTTGCGCTTTACAAGCTTGGTAGGTAACAATGAATGATACATGATTACATGAAATAATACTTTTTGCTGGCCGGTTTAGGTCTACTTTACGTTAGGTCTGATTTGTATTTTATGTGTATAAACCTGGAATATTTCTAAAAATAAAACAGACTTACGATGTATTTACGATTGTGTCGTTTTTGGAAGATGTCATGTCATAATATGTTTGACCATCACTTCGTTTTTCTTCCCGTTTGGTGTATAGGGAAGTTTAAGGACCCCAGAGCTAACTTGGGAAAAAGTTCGTTCCCAAGTTGATCATGTTATTTGGCCAGATGGAAAAAGGATAATTCTTATTGCCGAGGGTCGGCTTATTAACTTGACTTGTTCCAGCATTCCGTCATTTGTTGTGTCAATTACTGCAGCCACACAGGTCCATACGACTTGAACGGAAGATGAAATATTTTATTTATTATAAGATGCGACTTACGGTTATTTTATGTTATTGTAGGCTCTTGCTTTGATTGAGTTATTTAACGCGCCTGCTGGAAGGTACAAGGCTGATGTGTACCTGTTACCCAAAAAGATGGGTAAGTTTGGCAGAATAGAGACAATGAACAATTCTACTTGTTTGTTATTACCCCGGAATAAAATATGTTCTCTTTTAGACGAATATGTGGCCAGTCTGCATTTGCCAACTTTTGACGCTCATTTGACGGAGCTCAGTGATGATCAGGCGAAATACCTTGGTCTGAATAAGGCAGGTCCTTTCAAGCCAAACTATTACAGGTAACGATAATTCATTTGGAGAGCATGTACTGTTGTAACATTTACAAATATGTGTATTGGTTACAATTTTTATTACAAATATTTTCAGATACTAACTGGAAACGACAATGTGAAAACACTAGAACATCTACAAACACTCCATCAAATTTGCGTCTTCATGTCATGTCAAATTTACATAAATTTGTCTTATCAGTTTTTTGCCTTAGGTTAGTCAAATTCATGAAAAAAACGGCGAATTTAATATTTGATTCCCTACAATACGGCGAATCGACAAACAAGAACGAGACAAACCACTATACATTGTAGTTAGTAGGGATTACAAATTTAGTAGTATCTTTAGTTAAATATGAGTTCTGAAGACGAACTTTAGTAATGCTACGCGATCCGGTGGAATATAGAATTATTACTTTAACTTACTATTGTTCCTTTACTTTTACTTATCTTGTCTTCACACAAAAATATTTGTAATGCGTACGTATATTAAAATAGATTTTAAGGCTGCGCTTAAAACGCAAAAGTGACTGGCATTGTGAAATATGAAGAATCTTTAGGTTCCGATTCTACACTACAGCAGCAAGAAAGTCGCAAGTCGAAACAACTTACGCCCAAGATCCCGAATGTCCATTTATCAACTAAAATAATATCAATAATCCAAGGTGCAGTTTACTTATAAACATTAACTTGTGGGGGAAACGGTGAAACTAGTAAATTGCTCTCTAAATCATTCTCTTCAAATCTTTCCAAGCGTTATATCAACATACAAATAAGGGTAGACTTTTTATTTAACTTTGATGTAATATGGTATTATTTGTGTAGCACTTCAATAGACTACATCACGGACAAAAATTATCAGTTAGAGTAACATTTCATTAATGATTGGCGGGTTTTCTTTAACTCAGTGATCTTTGAACCGTTTTCTTCGACAGGTATTTCAGTTTTAAACTAGGATACATAGAGTAAGCTGTTTGCTTAAATATCTTAAATTTCCGCATGTTCAAATTAGTTTGCCATTATTCCATTTTAACGTTATTTTTAGATGCTGGACTTTTGTCGTATGAAGACAGGACATGATCTTGGGAAACTGTATAGATAAACCCATTTGCTTATATTTACAATATATTGTGATAGCGGTAAAATAGATCGCTGATAATATGATGATGATAAAGTTTAGAATGCACACATATTTGTAGCTGGAACAGGGTGTTAGTACACTGTTGTATAAAAAGTAAATTACTGACTTGGTAAATGATACGTTAATCAATGATGAGCTGAAAAACTCTATATGAAAGATTATAACTACATACATATATACATATTATACAAAGTATATACTGCGAGTATACTGAGAGACACATAATAAGTTGTATTGAAATTTGAAATTCCAAATTGAACAAGAAACTTCGTTAAGTGAGGGATGTTTGTGCCTCACTTATAAAAACTGAGTTATTAAAATTAAAAATATGAATCTTGTATCCATGAACCGTACCAAAAACACAGGCACATACAGACAAGTAAAATAACTTCTGAAAATATGTGAATGAACTTCCTAAAATCTGATGATAAAAACTAAGTTTTTAACAAGCTTAACCGATGAATCTGATGATATGCTTCTTTCGTATTAATATATCTGTATTTACCAGGCTCGTTGATTACTCTTAATTAATCAAAGAAATGTTAATAACAAGTGACAATGTGAAGGACAAAAACATACGAACTGAGTGATGACATTTACCATATTAAAAGAATAAATCTGTAGTATGCCTTGGGCAAGGGGTTAAATATAATATTTAAACAAAAATATGTTGCCAATGTACTGACTGGTCATTTTTGTACCAAAATTGCGCATTGAAAGATATTGGATATAAGATTAAGTAGTAAAATTTGTACACTTACAATTAGTTCCATTACATTTTACTTATACTTAAACCGTAGAACCCATGAACATGGTCGATATGTGAATTTGTGTTGATAAACAAAATTAGAAATGATAGTACATTGAGCAGAACAATCGAATGGGTAGCAGATGTTAGTAATCCTATATCGATTCTGAAATCCTAAAATATCGGGCGAAGTGGATGTGTAGCTTAAATTAAAACAAGAAACAACTGAAACTCGTCCCGTGTAATATTACAACTCAGTAATGAACTGCAAGCTCGAGGTATTTTTTACACAATAGAAAAACAATAAAATCATCGTCTTCAAATATTGAAACTTAACGCATTCCTCCCATTTTTAAATCCATTTGTTGTGCAATTTTTACAGGATTTCCTATCGATTAGGAGTCGATTACCTGCAAGGTAAATTAACCAAAAGTCTTGGCTGTAATAAGGAAAGGAGAGAAAGAAGCGAAATTTTTTAAAAGTACAGAAGAACATATTGTTGTATTATTATGTATTTATTTCTTACGACGAAAAAAACCTAGGTAAACAAAAATTACGATTACAATTATAAATCAAGACAAAGTGTTCCTTAACTGAAACTGATTTAAACTTTTATGACGGTTTTAGGCAATGCAAATTCTTAAAAAGGTGTTCTGGGCTGTAAAGTTTTGTTTTAATCCTTGTTCTCTATATCATTACCTGCTTTAATTCAAGTTCAAATAATTTTCTATAATTATAATTATTACGATGATGATGATGCAAGTAACATATTGATTAATTCTAATACAATTGTAATGAAAATCTAGATGTAAAACATTAATTTGTGACTAATATTCTATAAAAAATATATAAAATACATGCTTAAGTGAAATTAATGGAAAATGCTGTACAATTGCATGTATTATGCTTTGGTTTATGTAGCAAACATTGCCAACTTGACATGTGAACATAATCATGTTTGTTTTAAGTTTTAACCAATTATATCTAAGCGGTACGTATGTATTAAGTAGCCAAAAGTATAAGGGACTTGGGAGTATCTTGTGGGAACTTTTTTTTAAATGTCGATAATTTTCCTTCTGTATAAATTTATTTGTTGTGTAGAAAGTAGGAATAGCAGTAGAAAGTGAAAAAACAAACTGTAAAAACCCTAAATGCCATATGGATGTACTGGAGGTTTTAAAAAAATTCGAATTGGTAATGAAAAAAATATGATGAAAACTATTATCTGTCTGTAGACGTCTTGTGATGATCTAAATAAAAATAAATCGACTTTTTTTGAATTTTGGCTTTATTCATTATTGCTTTAGTATTTCGTTCGTACTTTATATTTTTACACGTGCGCATCTTTCAATATTTTGCGTCTTTAGAAAAAATAGCTACAAGAGATCAAAGAAGATTTGCGAGTCTAAAGCATGTAATTTAAAAACAATTTTGACAGAAAGTTCGCGAGAGGTTGAGCAACATCAGTAAAGAGAGGATTTGAGGGCTCAACCAAACGAAATTGCACGTAGCTCTCGCTGTTGCTCCACTTGCATCTTCCGCTTTAAATGGAAGTGCTGTAAAATTGGAAGGATTTCGGTACATGTACACATCGTTACTGGATTCGAGGGGATTTCGAATAATTGGAGTCCGAAAAGCTAAAGACTTTCCAGTCCTTCGGCTGACACCCCCGTATGAAACACTCTCCACTTGACCTTTTGCTTGAAACTTTTTCCGAATATCGGCATGCCGTTGCTGAGCTGAAGTTAGGTAACTGAATTCTTTTGGCACATTCTTTGTGAAGGGGGCTGTTGTGAAGGATGGCGGTGACGGGGGAGTTTTTTCATATTTAAACTTTTCTTCCTTCGATTCTTGTGTGAATTTCGATTTCTGTTTGCTTCTAATAGTCAATGGTAATGTGGCATGGAGAGGTTTCCTAATTTCCTTTTGCCAAACGCACCTCAACGTTTGTGCCAAATCCCCTTGTTCTTGTATAAAGTGACTTTTTTGAAACATCACCGTGTTTTCCATGTAAACCTCGTTGCCTTTAAAACAATAACACCAAACCAGAAAATAAAACAAAATTATAATTTTTTCATCAAACTTTCATTAAAATATATAACCATCCCACAAACCAAATCCACAAAGAAAACAAGTATGTTTCTACTTACCCAATTCATTTGCCGGTTCGTCTGGCGCAGTTCCATCGTCATTTTGGGATGACAATGCGCTGCCAGGGTCATGAAATTTTGTGCCACATGCATCAGCCGGAATAAGAAAACTAACAAGGCGAATAAAACAAATTAGCCAAATAATATAACATCCTTGATTTTTATTTTATAAGTCGAAAAAGTCGTGTACAATAGTTGTCAACACAACCTGAATCTTGTTTCAGGAACTGCAGTCCGACTGGTTTTGTTTTCTTGGTCAACGAAAATACAATGCGGTGTATCATAATGCCCTGGAACGAAAGAAATGGTTGCATAGCATTATTCATTCTATATTATAGCCATACACTAACACACACTAGCCTAGCTTGTGCTGTAGACAAAATGAAACCGGAGCACTGTTCGTTTTTTTGACAGACTGACTGCTGCCGTGCCTATTAAAAATGTCTGTCAAGCAAGCAAGGAAGAAACGTCTTCACATGCTAACTCTGGCATTAAAGTTATATAAGGCACAAAAACGACAAAAAGTGTCTCATTCTGGCAGCAAACCTATCATTCACTGCCATCAGCATTCTTTACATTCAATGCTCGTGTTTTTTGCATGCACATGCAAGTACAAATTAAATGTAAATGAACTCATGCTAAAAGTTTTGCTCCTTCTTCATACAACTAGCATACATTTAAAAAAAATTACCATCGGAATACACAATTCCTTTAAACGGGTGACTAAACCGCACGCTCACTTTAATCCCATCCTTGCCGCACACCGCTGTCAATTTTTGAACAAGCGAATCTTGCTCTGAACTTTGGTCTGCTCCACTAATGATGCCCTGTAAATTAAATTTTAAAAAACAGGTCAAAGCTTGTCTGAATGTTTACCTCTACTACCGCACATTGTCACGTTGTTTTGTACAACAAATACATCAAAAATTTTAACACCAAATCAGAGTACAGAAAAAATAAAGTTTTGAAACTAAACTTTGATTAATTGAGACTTACGCTGTAAACTAACAGAAGACATATAAAGACTCCAGAATATGTCATTTTCTATTCCCAAGAAATTAAAAAAAAAAACTTTTTCACTTTAACGTTTTAAAAACGAGTAATGCTTTTTTCAGTAACAGGCAACAGCTAAGTAAAGACGTCCATGCAATAAGACCTACTAGTCCCTTACAACAATGAACAATGAAAATTTGCAACAGACCAACTAGAAAACAAAGTCGTGATGCTGTTTCTCAAAGTGCACAAAATTCACCAAACGAACAAAAAGAAGAAGGAGAAGAAAGGGGGTTACTAGAATAAGAATTGCGTGCTTCTTTATTTAAATATTTTCTTCAAAAGTTCTCCGCGCTTGTGAGTTGCGAAATAAGAATAAGAGCACAGCGTACTTTTTCTCAAAAGGAAGAGGAGAAAACCAGAAGCCCCGAATCGCAAAGCTGCTTCAGAGCAATTGCAATCCCTTTTAAAGTGAGAATCCCGACACCATCCTAAAACGACAACATGACTCTAATGACTGGGTTTTGTAAAAAAACGAGTAAGTACGTATAGGTTTGTTGCATGAAACGAGGAAAATAAAGCACAAGGGAAGACGTGTAGAGGGACAGCATTATTAATGCAAGTTGACTATTTGTGCAGCATGCAGGAATAATGTGCCTGGTTTTGTTGCACCAAAAATATGTGTGTGTAAGAGAATAGGTATATTTACCCTTCTACTAGTAACCGTCATTGTTTAGCTTTTTCTCGACAAAAATTTATGGCCCACGATTTAACTGCAAGCAGGAGGAGGACAATTTAAGGTAATAGGATAATAAAGGAAGGAATGGTTGAACTTATTGTTAGAGTTGTGCTCACACGGCAACAATCAGCAAACTCACTCTAGGGGCGAGAACGTAAAGGTAAGTAGGTAGATATTTTTAACTTGAACGAACTGGGTAACAATACTTTAAAATGAGTAGAAAAAAATGTGCGAATCGGTCATACTTGCACATGCACACACACATACACACTGAAAACTGCAAACAAAAAAGAGACAGAAAGGTTATGCGTTTTGTGCATGAGAGAGAAGAGGATGCGATCTGAGAGATCGTATTGCGTGGTACATTATGATGACGATGATGTGATGACTGCCAAGATAAATAAAAACGGCCACGATGAAGAATAAACGTAGGGACGCAGAAGAAGTCACTGATTCATTTGTTGTGTAACAACAACAAAGACCAATACTTAAATCGTTAAATTCAACAAGATACTTAAAATACATAGATAGTTATGTATGTACGGAAAGATACACGATATCAAAAAATATATTCCTTTTATGTTGATGTTGGGGTTTTTAGGAACAAATGACGACGAAGAGGAATCACGATGATGACACTCATTTCTGTGGTTTTAATGCAGTTCTTTTTTTTCTGCCGCACTGCTTTTCTTGTGCTTGTTCGCATGACCATACTGTCTTTTTTTTTTGATAGATTGTTAGTAGAATGTAGAATAATATATATGTTGTGAAAAGGGGACGAAACTTTTTCAAAATTTTAAATGATACGTGTGTATCCGTAAGTAAACCTGAAAACTGCTACATGCGTAATTGCAACTGCTACTTTGATACAGAAAAAAAGTTGCACTCGAAAATTTAAGGTTTTTAATGCAACAGCAACTCAACTTGGCCTTGTCGCCTTTTTGAACTGTAACAATGATGGGTCTACACGCATACACACCTATATACTTACTGCAATTATATCTCCTCTGGTTCTCATCCCTGAGCATTACTATTTTTTTCGTTTAAAAGAAGGCTTGCCTCGTCAGTGTCAATTCATTGAATTGTTTGCCATGTTACGTTTTTTAAGGATGCCTGATCTTTAAATTAATAGCTCAATTGTGTCTTTATACCCCTTGGAGACGTTTCAAAGATTGTTTTCCTGAAGTCCATTGAGTGACGGAGGCTCACTTTAATCAAAAGCTTTTTTGGATAAGCAACAAGCGCTCAACTATAAAATATACCATATATAATATACCTGTGCCTTTTAAAGCTCATAAACTTAATCTAGGTTTCATGTCTTCCAATTAGTTTTAGACAAACTTGCGTATTATAAGTATATAATGAAACGCAATCTCTTTCAACGGAGTTTTAAAGGGCGACATGACTGACATTGGCACATTATCTACTGACAGCATGTCGCGCAATAAATTTCCTATTATTGGTTGGGAGGAACAATGCTAGAAAAGGAATTTATTCATTGTCTTTGAAAAGGAAATGATGTTTTCAAGCAAATCTAGAATTCCTCTATTGCGCTTGAGCTGTTTCCTTTATCCACATCTCATTTTCATTATTTCTAGTTCTTCGTTTGTGAATTCACCACGGCGGTACGTGATTTCGGTAGAGGATGACCGGAAGTGTTATAACAGCATCAAGTACACACGATGACTGACAGGTCAATTGTGATTATATGACACCAAGAGGCGTTCTGGTAATTATACTTAAGTTCACTCATCCACAGGGGAAAAAACAAAGAAGAATAAATAACGTGTAGTTCCTTTTTTAACTGTAAATTTAACCTACAGGTCATAATTTCTTTGGAAAATCTGAACGTATGTTACAACTGCTGAAAATAACAAGCAATTTTGACGATACAGCAGTCCTGCACGATGCACAACAGCAGCCGTGTTGTGCATCACGTAATGTTTACTTACAGAATTAAGTGCTTGTGTAAATAATTACTGACGCTACCTGTGAAGAAGAAGTGCCTACAATGACATAACAAATGGCAAACTAGTCAATAAAAATAACAACAAATCATATATCACCCGCACGCAACAAGCACGTCTGTAAAAAAATTAAATCCGTTAGAACACCGACAAGTTGTGCATAGTTTGCGCATTGTACACCGTCTTTATTGTCAAATGCCAAAAATTGCAGCATTTTCCTTGTCATCAGTTGTTACTTGTTACTGAACTGTTTTTTTTCTGCCTTTATAAACAAATCATACCATATTTTTGCCTTTAAAATTTTCATTGTGTTGCCTCTGTACTTTCATATCAGCACGCACACACAGCATTATACACTTGTGCAAATTTCGGTTTTTGTAAATCATAAAAGAACAGTTATTTTCAGTTACTGCAATACAATTAGAATTTATTTTTATTTTTTCTCTATTTATGCTTTATACTATACTACTAAATAAAGATTACAACAAGATGAAAGGAGATTCACCGAAATAATTGAGATTCAAGCATGAATTGTATACGTCAAATTTGTACAATTTATCTGCTTATTGTAGTATTAGTACCTGAGTCACTGGCGCATATTACTGGTTATGTTGGCAGAAAAAATATCAAGCATAAAATATAATCTATGGTGCATATTATATACGGATATTTTCATATGGTGTATTAGGTCGTCATATTAGGTACCTTTGCGAGTGGATAAGTTACGGTCCCGAAATGGTACTCACACACTCAGTCAGAGAGATGATGATGTGCCCTACTGCAATTGTGATTATGCCAATGAGTAGGTAATAAAGAAGAGTAATAAAAAAGGAAATGAAATAAAAAAACTTTCCTTACAACGGAAAAGCATTTATTGGCAGGTCTGAAAATAACCACGTTTTTACACGTTAAAATTACATTTTTATATTCATCTTATTATCAAAACAACCTGCAGGCTTTACAGTTTTGTCCGTCGCGT
>JAHZNB010002899.1:0-28013 GCA_027744295.1 Callyntrura guangdongensis | reverse complement strand
ATCTTTCTATAATATAATAATATTATCTCTCTAGTCTAGATGCTTTACAACTTTGCACTAATCTTTATATGTCCCAGTGTGTAAGTTAGGTAAAACAAAACATGATTCGTAATATTCGTTTCATGCAAGCTATTATTTCCTGAGAAAAGTAGGATTAGTTCCAATAGAAAGACTATATATATACATTCATTTACAAAAGGAAATGGACTTTAGAAAATAAAACTGAATTTTACGATCGTTCCATTACTTTTCCTAATTCAAAAAGCATTTTGCATAAACAAATATACTACTCAGTATAGACATCTTTCTCTCTAAAGAAATTTCTCAGAAATTTAATACATTTAGTTTTTCCCTCCATTCATTCGTGTTACTAAAAGGGAGTATTTGTAAATCGGAATAAACTTTCTCAAGTTTTCACTCACACTTTCACTCAATCAGCGCCAGATTATTTGTTTTCTCTCTGCCTAAATAAATACAAAAAATACCAACACATTTATATATATAGGGCAGTGGCATCAACACATTATTATCATCATCGTGGCATGCTCCGCGTAAGTATATCGGAGATGGGAGAATGGGAAATAGGAGGAAAAAATCGTGGAGAATATTATGGAATTTATGCTGCACACGAGTCACGATTCACGATCACACAGACACCTGATCAAAACTTACTACTTTGCCATGCAATGCAATGTACAGCCGAGCAAAAGCACATGCCATGCTGGGAAGGGAACTAGTAGTATTGCAATGATAGCACGACGCGAAGACGACGACGGAGTGCAGAGTGCAGTGCAAGTGTTTTGTGGGAAAGCAAGTAGAATACATAGCGAGAGATTGCAAAAAATGTTATTCATATCAGCAGTTTTTCACTTGCATAGGAATGCATCATGTTGTCACAAAACAAACCACGGCCACGTACGTGTGCTCGCGTGCATACGTAGTTACTACATCATGTGTACTCCAGGAAGTGGAGGAATTTCCCCCGCCGCTCCCAGCATTCAACTGAATAGAGAAAGTGAAGTATTCTATTGTAATTCCTCTGCTGCGAACCCAATCCCACTAAACAGTCCCAGTCCGTTTGCCTTTTACCTTGTTCTAGACTAAACAGAAAGAGAAAGTAGTTTTCACAACAGGGAAAAGAGTTTCAGTGCCGGAGAGGCAGAGAGATAGGAGTTTCGTGTTGACAATGTTTAAATTATAATGGCTATTTAAATTTTTTTATTATACAGTATTTTGTTTCTCGTCCGCAACAATATTTTAATAGTGTTCGTGTAGTTTTTAAGAGAAAATGAAATCATGGAGAAAGTTAAAGGATGTTACAACGTTGGAACCATCCTTTATATTTCATGTACAATTTTTGTATTATTGGTCTTAGTAGAAACTGGCAAATGTACTGATGTCAGCAGTAGTACCGCAAGTAGTTTAGCTAAAGGTAGTTCTACTACCAAAGAAAGTAAACCTGTCGTTTCTAGTCCGAAGTACAATGGAGCTTCAGTTCACCCAATGCTGGATAATAATTCCACAGTTAACACAGCAAGTGGGAAAAACTCTTCTGTTGGTCCTCATGATGGGTAACGATACAAAATACAAAAGCTCAAAAGTATGTGGATATTTAAAAGTAGTCTGGATACTTAATCCTGTTTTATTATCAGCAAATCGTCCTCATTAACAGTGGTTAATGTGTCATCAACCACTGTCAGCAGTAGCAATGTTGACGTTCTTCCGGACAAGGGAGATGCTGAGAAAGAACATACCGCGTCACTTGCAATATTCTTTGTGCTGTGTGTGCTTGGTAAGTGTAGCTTAAATGACAATTTTCGTTCTGTGGACAAAAATATGTTTGTATTTCATATGAGTTTCATTTTTTTAAATTAGGGGTCTGCATTTTATCAATACATGTTATGATACAGACACAGCTTCAGTACCTTCCCGAAAGTATAGTTGTGATATTTCTTGGTAAGACTCGTAGTAGTAATACAGCTTATAAATATAACTTTATTTTGCCGATGTCGTAGTTTTATAGTACTATGTCAATGAAATTTCGTTTATTCTATCTAGGTGCTCTTATTGGATTGTTTTTAAAGGTGCTATCAAATTCAGATTTTGGAAACTGGCAGGTATTTAACAAAGAAACGGCTAAATCATGTGAAAAATTTAAATTAATTTGATTTGATAATCTAACTTCATTACGATACGATAATTAGAAAGAAGAGGCTTTGTCGCCCACTGCATTTTTCTTGGTACTTTTACCTCCTATTATATTTGAAAGTGGTTACAATTTACATAAGGTAATGAGAAATCGATATATAAGTTATTTTCGATATCGATATTTTCTTTTAATGGAACACGTTATAAAATGTTTTAATTCATTTATTTCCAACCTCAGGGAAACTTTTTCCAAAATATCGGAAGCATTTGCGTCTTTGCTGTTCTCGGAACATTGATAAATGCTCTAGTAATTGGTGGAGGAGTGTATCTTCTGGGAGTTGTATGTAATCATTTTGATTCGAGTAAATAATTATTGAAATTCAGTTTATAATTTTGGCATAATAATTTGTTTTGGTCAGGCTGACATTGTTTATAAACTAAATTTCGTTGAAAGCTTTGCTTTCGGTTCGCTGATCTCTGCTGTTGACCCAGGTAAAAGAATTTTAAATTAAAATAAAAGAAAATTTTAACTTTTGATCAATCGCATTGGAATATTTTATTTTGTTTGTTATCGAAAGTTGCTACGCTTGCAATTTTCGCTGCTTTAGACGTAGATCCGGTATTAAACATGTTGGTATTTGGAGAGAGTATTCTGAATGATGCTGTGTCAATTGTATTGACTTCGTAAGTAGTAAGCTAAATATTTATGAGTACGTACGTATATATAAACCATATCATTGCAAACTAATGAGAAATTGTACATTTTGTAGAACTATCCTACAGCTAAACAATGACGCAGAACCTGACCCTGAAAAGTCCCCTTTCATGCAAGGAATTAACAATTTCTCCCTCACTTTTCTCGCTTCAGCTGGCATTGGGGTCGTGTTTGCATTAAGTAGTTCGTTATTACTTAAGCATGTAGATTTACGGAAGAATCCTTCCTTGGAATTCGGGTTGATGTTAATTTTCACGTATGGACCGTATACGTTGGCAGAAGGAATTCACCTTTCTGGTCAGCCATGTTAAACATTCAATTTATGTTTCTCATTTTAGTTGTGTGTAATTTAAAGATGATTTACAAAATTACTATAACGTACAAATAATCTATTATTTAGGAATAATGGCAATTCTATTTTGTGGGTAAGGTTGTTTTTCTTTCCGGGCTAAATTCAATTGTTAAAACTAAAACACAATATAAAGTAAATTTCCATTTTATTTCAGTATTGTGATGTCACATTATACGCATTTTAACCTCAGTCCAGTAACTCAAATTACAATGCAACAAACTATGCGTACCCTTGCTTTTATTGCTGGTAAAATACTAAATACAATACAATTTACATAACATTTGTTGCCTATATGTAAGAATTTAATACTTCTGAATACTACAGGTAATTTCTTGCAACTTGCAAGTCATTTTTAATTATTATTGAGTACCTCATTTTGTTTAATTATAACTTATAACCTATTACTGTTCTGTATTTGGTTTATTTATGTAGGATTGCGAGGAGCTATTGCTTATGCTTTAAGCTTGCACTTGGAGTTTGATAAGGAAACACGACAAGTTATTATAACGACGACGTTGATTATCGTACTTTTCACAACACTTGTTTTCGGTGGCCTTACTATGCCCATTGTTAAAGTAAGTTGTTTAGATATATCCAGCATTAAGCATGGGTATCATAACGTATATGCCTAAATCTGTCATGCCATGCCATGCAGTTCGTTTGAAAGTGTTGCCTTTATTTCATAGCACTTTTATATTTCAGTATGTACAAGGAGACTTTAAACAAACTACAAGAAGACGACGGCGAAGGAGTAGACGACGAAGTACCGAGATTTCTCTTAGCAANTCATAGCACTTTTATATTTCAGTATGTACAAGGAGACTTTAAACAAACTACAAGAAGACGACGGCGAAGGAGCAGACGACGAAGTACCGAGATTTCTCTTAGCAAGACTAAAGAGATGGCATGTATTTATGTTTATATTATATATATCCAAACTTTTTTGGAGCAGACAATAACTCTCATCATACGTGTGTAATTAATCAATAGGGACAAACCATTGACTCGGAACACCTTTCCGAGCTTACAGAAGAAGAACAATCTTGATTCGTCATTGGCAAAGCAGAATGCATTTGTAAAATTTGATATGAAGTACTTACGACCTTTTTTTACAAGACGATTCACACAGCAGGTACGACTTTTGTATCATTGTATAAGGACCAAGTATTTTGTGTCCATTTCAGTCCTTTTCCTCACTTTAACAGGAACTGCAAGACTGTCAAAGTCAGATGACAGACCTCACAAATCGGTGGTATCAAAATGTGCGAGTATCTCCCGAGCACTCTGACGATGAAGAAGAACTATGTTACGAACGTGGATGACAGAAATCCCCAGGCAGAATTTATAGCTTAACGTAAGCTACTTCGCCTTACATATAGCACACTTTTTTAAATTTCGTTCCTCGGAATTCGGTACGACTTCTTTTACAAACCGTTAACTGCTATTTAATCAATGTACTTCGTAACGAACTGTGAAAATGTCAATAAGTTAACTTTATAGCTAAATAATAAAAAGTGCCATTATTCAACAACTAAAATTGTTTTCACTTTTTGCTTTTCGTCGTAGTTAGCCTTCGATAGCGTGCCATAAAAAATTAACTATAATTACTATGCATAGTCCCTTTTCAACAATCTGATTTATTGATTGGAAACGAAGAAATCACTAAATTGACCACATAATAAATATACATCTGCAGAGGAAAAGTGATAAATAAAGTATAAAAACAATTAATTTTTAACCGATGAAATTCATTACGACTAAATGCAACAATAAGTGTGCTACAATAAAGTCGGCAAAAGCTCTTTCCTGGCTGATTTCACTGAACAAGGTTTTGTTTTCCGGGTTAACTTGAATACGAAGGCAAACTACGATTACAAAGAAAAAGACCAGTATTAGTTTTCTCATCCATCAGATTTTAAAGTGGTATATGAAGAACAGCAAAAATCAATATTTTCTTTGGGTAATACCTCCAAGAATGAAACATCCCACTGATGATATAAATCCAGAGAGAAAAGAGTTAAACGGGAATGTTCCAACAAGACAGCAGTAGACAAACTGGATGATGCCGGTAACAAGGACATAAGCCAAGTATGCATCTATTACCTTCAATCTCTTCGGGGTCTGAACTTCGTACTCCGTCAAAAATTTCTTTACGACTCCAACAACAGACGTCATTGTGGAACCTTTAAAATCGTCGGGTTTTAGTTGAATATATAAATTAGTAGATCACACTGCAAGTTCGGAGTAGTTGTTACTCGTGTACACCTGTAATAAGTAATTAGACATGCTTGCTTACATGCTGCATAAATATCCCATCAAAATATATTTATTAAAAGAGGCTTTTCTCCAAACGCTTACCGTCCGATGATAAGCAATTCACTGTTTGCTAATTTAAATACGTTAATTAGTAAAACGTCAAGCACCCCTTTACCATCACTGTTTGTAGTTTGTGTAATATAATTGACGTGTCCGGGGATTCGGTCGGGACATTTATTTTGACGTGGAACTATTATTCTATCTATCCGCCTCTAATACATTACAGTACAGTACAACAGAGTACACACAAGCTGTACATAAACTTATTATGGTGCGTCGTTGCGTGTGGAAATAGAAATATGTTTACCTATGTAGCACCAGCACACAAACTTATATTCGGAAGGTTGTTGAGAGATGTTGACTGTTCTACCGGAGCAGAGAAAAAATCTCAGGTGAAGTTTTCGTTCATACATAAACTGGATACGCGTATTTCGTTTTACTTCTGGTAGATGGCTTATACAACTCTCAATTTTTCAACGCTCTACCCGCATGCATGTTATCCTAAATCCTAAACTTTGTTTTTGCTTTGGAATTATTCTTATCGTCGTGTGGTGTGACACGACCTCGACTCACGTCAGGAATTTTACTTATATTTTCTAAACATGTGTCGACTGCTCGAGTGACAACTTTCCCTTTTCCAACTCCTTTCATCATCTTCTCATTTTTATGAATAAAAATGCCAAAAATGGTGCTTTTAACTTTTTCCTGTAGTTACAAGTACATACTCACACGGTGTTAGTCAAACCGCTACTGCACCGTGGAACCTAATTTTAAGCTTATAGTAAGTGACAAATGAGTATAAATACAATAAAATGGAACCCAAAAACAGCTTTGATGTACATATTATACTTTATTCGTTAATAAAATACAATGCATACGTTAAAAGTAATTATTAAATAAATCCCGGTACTTAAATGGATTAACTTGCAGTACGTTGCAACATATCTTTAGGGAGTTTAGCCTCGAGTATATTTCTGATGTCCTCAAAGACCTATATTATGTGAAATTTACTGGTTATTTGTATGTCATATGTAATTTAAAAAATAAACACACTGCCTTGAATATTAATTAACTTCTTGCACTTGCAAGCAATCACCTTATCCGGTGTTTTAGTACTGTCGACTTTTTCAACTAAGTCTTGGCTAGTATAGTAGTTAATGATGGGCACGGTATCTTCTTTAAATGTTAGCATTCTTTTCTTCAAGCATTCTAAATTATCATCAGTTCGTCCACTGGAATCACACCGATTTAAGCATCTTGCTACGCAAATATCTTCAGGAGTCTCTAAGTAGAGAACAAATGCCAAGTTTACCGATTCAGACATCATTACTTTCCAACCGTGAACGTTATTCCAGTTTCTTGGAAATCCATCAACTAAAAAATTGTACACACCACAAGAATATAGCTCATCTATACGCTGGGTGGACAAAACATACATTATATTTTATATTACTTTTGTAAAGCGGTTTATTGTTCGAACTAATTATTGTAAATGTCTCCGTTTTACGTTACCCGTTTCAACAAAGAGCATGTAACCTCCACTGGAACAATGGTTCCGGCATCAATATGCGATCTTATTAGTTCCCCATGAATTGATGAAGGTAGTTTCATCTCCTCTCGTAACAAGTCTCCGGCCGACATATGTGCAAAGTTGTAGTGCTTGTTTCAAGAATAAAAATTAATTATCAATCCTTACTTTTAGATAATTTATCATTACCCAACCTTAACCAACCTCTATTATATTGCTTGATTGTGTTCCCTTTCCAGATCCTGGTGCACCCAGCACGAATATTACATTGGGTCTCAACGTTAACATGGCCGTGTGTAATTTTTTTGTATTACACAAATGGTTAACTGAATGAAAACTAATGAAATATACAAATATTGTGTTTATAACATTTTTTAAATAATTTGTTATGTTTACTCTTATTGTTGAATTGGTAAACTATCCTCCCTTCCCTGCATATGGTAATGGATTGTCACACAAGAATATTATATCAATTTTGAAAGTAAAACAAACGTTTCAGTTGTTAGTATTTCAGATTACACTCAACAGAAGGCGACACAAGTTTTTCGTGTGGATGTAAAACTATAACCATAACCTTTGCGCGACATCCTTTCATAACGAATTGGGCCGGTTTGGTTTCGCCGGTTTCAAAATGGAATTTGGACGTGATGGACCACCGACCGTTCTGGTTCTATAATATGAAATTTTGCTTCATATTATTATGATTATGAAGACTTTCCCTACGTGACCAAAATTGAATACTACATAGAGGCGCAGATATCTCAACTCTATGCACTGTGAATGCACATATGTAGATGACCTGATCTTGCTAGTGCTAAATGCTAAAGAGTTTAGAGTAACTAACCGCTGTGCAATGATATTTTATAAAATAAATACATACATCCAATGGCATAATGATGACTTATTACATCTCACTGGCTGTATGGCATTTTCATTTTTTTACAAAATAAGCGTACGAAATAATATTCAATCTGGCTATTTGCTTTCAATCAAAATCAAGAGCCATCGAGCCATGTTATTTTCAGCTAAATTGAGTGTATTTTTGCTGGAGTGTCCTGCAAGTGTAAGTCAACTCCAGTCACCCAATAGCACAACCTGGTAGTTAAAATATCTAAATACTTGATCTGTTATTTTTTAGTTTCAGTCCAATACCTTTTCTACTTATTTAAAATAAGTTATTTTACCATTTCCATGATTGTGTCATTTTTTTCGTTCACCAATTCCATCAGGGCAGTTGGAACAGCGGGACAAGGGGGGATAGTCCTATCCTGTAATATTAAAGAATTTTAAGCCCTGTAATCTACGTAATGTTAAATCTTTGAATTCTTGGGGGGATTCATCCCCCCGGTTCCTACTGCCATGAATTCAATGCCACCATGCTTCCATGAAGTCATGCATGTCAAGTGAAGTGCACCACTTGGTTTAAAGTTTCAACAGCAGGTAGGCGGTAGCATGGTTGACCAGTACTCAATAAAGTACCTGCTGTACACACTTCCTTTCAACAAACAAGCACAAAACTCAAAACTAAATGCCCCTAATTCATAGTAATGGCTAAAGTCTACGTAATGTCTTCCACCACGGGAAACACTCGTTTAAAGGTACGCGACACGAGCCAACAAAACGCGGGATTCTATCTTCCTGGTACACTAATAAACCATCATACGTAGAATACGCCAAGACCAGTTGCTTATTCTGCATCGGTATTTTTTATTGTGGCTGGTTGTCCGGGTGTGTGTGGGTGAAGTGAAGGAAGAACAGGGTTAAGGGCGAAAACAGGCGACAGACATATTAGATTAGTATATTAGGTAGTTTAGAAACCAAAAGGCAAACACAAATTTAGAAGCTTTTGTAAACTGTATGTAAACGGCATGTGTCTAAGTGGAATTTTTCTGTCGTAGTATTCCCCAGTATGGTAATATGGAAAGAGAAAGGGTGAAAAACGCACACGTATTATCTACGAGGAGATCGAGAAAAGGGCAAGTTATTACTACCGGAAGTGTATCTTTCTTCTCTCTCGCTTTTCGATATAACTTGCCTACAGACGGACCAATTGCCATTCGGGGGCACCTGTCGGAAGGAGAGGGGTGCGCTGTGTTGTGCAAGTTAAAATGCCTGCTTGCACAGACAGTGCACATGCTCAATAAAAGGAAACTACGTCTTTAAAAAGTTAAAAGGAAACAACTAGAATTGTAGAGAGAATAGGGACATTGAAATAGCTTGTGCACATAAACTCGTCACAATGAGCTTTTCCGTTCATTTCATATAAAATTATCTTCATTGGAAAAGTTTTTTCTTCCTTTTCCGAATATTTTAAACCGACAAAAATTACATTTTGTTTATTATATGCCCATATGCACTTTGCAGCAGTATTAGAGACAAACATAGGTTGTAAGTAGTAGATACTTTATTCCGCACAACTTAATTTGACAAAATGCTGTCTTCCTTGAATGTTTTTATTTAAATTAACGCTAGTTTACGTATGTGAGTGTGGGCATGGTTGAAGTACACTTTCCGGTTTATTTTTATGTGTAATACATATATGGATCTATTTTTCCGAATTTTTGTACCAACATTTATTTTTCTGTCTATTAGCCAAGTATTAGCATCTCCTCCCACACTAACCAACATATTTAGTTAAAATTCTTGTCCGAAATTTAAAAATGAGTCAGGAAACTGCGACTCCATATGCTCCTTTTTCAGAACATTCATTAATTCATTAGTCACTACTTTTAATGTTATTTTTTTTATTATATTGTTGCAATTTTGTCAGAAAAAATCAAGTGGCTATATCATAGTCACTTTATTACGCCAACGAAAGATATTTCATTGGAGTATTGAGATTAGCGTGTTTGTCTGTCTGTCCGTCCGTTAAAACTCTACAGGCCAGACGCTTCAGCCGATTTGACTCAAATTTGGCACACAGGTACCTTAGGGTAGTGGTATCTCTGGGATATAATTTGAGCAAATGTGGTCGACCCCTCGGGTCATTTGGGGGGTCAAAAATTAAACTAACCAAAATCGCTCAAATTTGGCACACAGATGCCTAAGGTTAGTGGCATTTCTGGGGTGCAATTTCATCAAATTTGGTTGACCCACGGGGGGCATTTGGGGAGTCAAATTAAACTTTATCCAAATTAGCTCAAATTTTGTATAGCCATACCAGGTCAACTAACAAGCCAAAATATCAAGTTTTTATCAAGTCAGTCAGCTTGTATCAACACAAAGCTTTTATCGGCGTCTCTACTGCTGCAATTATAGCAAGTTTATTGCTAAGGTATATAGTATATATATCTAAATAATATCATACGCTTACCTTATCGTACTTGACTTGCTATTCGGTATTAATGTACAGTTTTTAGTATGTGTATCATGTCCGACATCATAATCCAAAGCTATAGTGTAAGTGTTAGTGTAGTGCACATGTTCTTTAAACTTAACTTGTACTAAAGCGACCACAATAAACATTTTTAGTTTTCAACACAACTGCGCTACCACTACCACATCAACGTCTCAACCCCCTAATATCTGTATATGAAATATATTTATTAAAGCCAGTTTAGCCCTGGGGTGCTACTTAAACGTCACATATCATACAATACAATATGCATAGTGCACATACAGTATAGTCCACAAATTAAAACAAAAAGCAAACACGTTGGAAAACTATTGTCCAAAAGCAAGGAAGCTACCTGCTTATTACGATCATGGCATCACTGGCATTCTGGCATTATATGACAAAATTATTGGTTGGTTCTAATTACACTTATGTCTGATGACATCAATGAGATGATTACTGACTAACGAGAAGGCCAAAACGACACGACATAAAATTCTGATATTTTTTATGAACTTGCTACCTACCCCTACCGCTACCACACATCGTCATGCCATGCTTTGTGTTTTTCTGTAGCGACACTGCCATAAAAACGTTCAGTTTGTTCAGTGACATGAACACGATGGACTGATGGGCACATCACTACTTAGAACATTCAAACAAGTCGCTCTTTTTTCACCAGTTCGGCAGTAATAATGTGATAATGATAATGGAAAAAGTATGAATCCATCTAATCATTTCACATGTGCGTTAAAAGCAAAAAAAGGTATCTTCATTTAATTACCAAATTGACGAGCTCCACCCAACACAGCCGCTAGCACCAATTTTGTGGTTTGAAAAATGAATGTGGCATGGCATGAGCACGGGGATGGTATGCTGTTGTAGTTTTTTTGTCTTACTTTGCTTACACTGTTGTGGCTTTTTAGCTCCAATAACGCCCCGATGAAATCGAGAAAACGGAGCAAACTGACTTGTCGACATGTTCCATCCCCATTTAGTCACCAAATTAACTTTGATGGCCTGTCATAAAACCATTTACACTGTTTGTGAGCCAGGTTAATCATTGCTTGTTATATTTTTATTGGAATATCTGGAAGTGTGCACAGCGAGTGAATGCAGTACAGTGCGCTATTGTTTGCTTCATAATATTCTTTTGGGGTGTTGATTGCTTCGCCGTCTGCCGTTCCATTTTTTACAAAGTAAATAAAAATAGTAATTCCTAATGTAAAACAGTCATTTTTTGTTAAGTTTGGTTGGATAGACATGATTCATCAAGGAAAAGAATAATACCAGTGTTGCAATTACGTAAACAAATCTGCTTGTCCATTGTTTATTTCGTAGCAGAAAGCGATTTCAACCAAATTTAAATCAAGCATGTTCGCATCTCTCGGTCTGCCACATTTTTCCTGGCTACATATTTTAGCGAAATTGGTCAACTAAAGAGGGGTGGGGGCACCTGAAAATATTTTCTCTCTATTATTGCATGTCTTATGTCTTATGACAGCTCAGTTTAAAGCGTTTATCCAGTTGAGCAAGATGTCCATGTTAGGGGTCAATATGTTACTCAAAGGAGAGGGGGTGAGGAAGAGCATTTTCCCACTATTATATTATATGCTATACAGCAGCGGTTTCATTTATCGTTGTCTGAGATGCGATTCCCACGTAGCCCCAGGCCCAGATTGTGTGTTGGTGGATAGGATAGGTAGTAAAGTAACAATGCATTATGCAGAAGTCATATTAATATATGTATTTATTAATTAAATATAATATGTTTTTTTCATTATTGGTATAGATCACGGGGTTGACATACGTTTAGGTTTTACTTCAATACCGAATCCCGTATTGTTTATTTAACACAATAGAGTTGTGGGAAATTTTTATCACTTATGTCTCCACAACTTCACTATTTCACCCTCTGGTTTTTAGGACTTATTTAAAGCATAATCCATTAATCGGCTTCTTTCCGTATCCTCCACACAGCTCGAAGGACACCGCGCTGGTGAAACTGAAAGGGCCAAAAATTAAAATACATAAATGAGTTGTATCCATCATTCTCCGTTTCTCCGCATTCTTACTACCACTCGTTCAAGTTTATATTACTTGCCTAATGTGTAGCAAAAAAATCCTCAGAGGGTTTTCACACAATGTTGTTGAACAAGTTAAATCCAACTGACCTTTTCCATTTCTCCAGAATGGTAGTGGGATTTGAAAACCGAGTACCAAGTTGAATGATGCGCAAGTGAAGTGAGGACATGTCAGGAAAACTCAGCAAAAAATCCATTCAACGAGGGTGAGAAAAGAGCAAAGAATGATGTGCTAGATTGTGTGGGATTTTTAGCTAAAACTGAAATGACCAAATCAAATCATACCCTTTTTGTTCGACATTCCCACAAAAAAAAGGTCTTGTCCCGTATAAATATCTCCTCCAACCCCATGTATGTAACATATGCTTGCTTGAATCTATACAAAAATTTGTTTTTGTGTAAGGTTTTTTTTGGCGGAATCCCATTTAATACAGTTCCGTAATATTCCCCCAATATATACGTTTGTATATATAAATATCCCGAAAACAGTGACAGGTTCACCAGTCTTTTATTCATTCATTTAGAGCAATATTGTCCGATCTGTGAGATATATTTCGTCGTTTCACGATGTCTCATATTTTTTGTATGCATAGTAGTCAACTCAGTCTCCACCTTACAACACCGAATTTTGTGACGGGCACCCTTTTGCTCTCTTTTAACTTTTTCGTGCTCCTTATTTCAGTTATGGTGTATAGTGAGTAGGGAGACCTTTTTTCTGTATATTAAAGTCGCGGGAACTGTTTATAATGATAATGAACGTCTTTTCTTATTTACGTAATACTACTTTGCATGCATGATCAGATTGCAGGATTAGATTTTTGTTTATTATTTTCATTTTCACTCTTTATCCCAAGTCCCAAGCAATGCAATGACTTGGTTAGCGGTGAGGTGAGCCTGTTTCCTTTTTTTCCGTATCAAATTGAGCCGATGATATACAAATAAAATGTGTACATATGTGTAGTACACATTGTGTACCTTCTTTTCACATTCACATATATTACATTTAATGTACATTGTACTTAGCTGTGAATTGAATTAAAATTGGGTCATTTTATTTGTACTTTTTATTTTTATGCAGCTTGTTGCACTTTGTATCAAATATTTTTAAAGAGCCCAATGACTCAGGAAATGACAGTTGTCCGAATGCCAATAAATTATGCCGAGTTTGTAAATAACATAGGTTAGGTAATAGGTAATGGATAGGTAGTTTGTTGTAAATAATAAAGATTCTTTATTTATCTTTACTGTTATCTATTTTCTTGAATTACTTCGAGCTTAATACATATGTTTCATAAATAAATTCAGTGGTTTACATAAAACGGAAGACAGAATTATCAAAGGTAGAATTTCTCCCAACTTGTTTCTGTGCACGAAAAATAAACTGGACAAATAAAAAACGTCCACTTTTCAATAATGCCTATGTAGAAATAGCAGAGATAGAGAGAGATCGAGAAGAGGTAAGCACAAAAAATTATATCAAAAGACCTTCCTTTTCGTCTTTCCATTTCACCCCTTTCATTTGAAAAACAACGGTAAAAAAGGAAACAGCAGAGCTGCAACGGTAACCCCTTTGAATTTCTTATTGTAAGGATCGACAAAAACCCTTTGAATTTTTTGGGATTATGATAAAAAATTATAACCAAGTATGTATTTATTTCAAAGACTATTTTTATTATCTACGGCAAATAAAAATACTACGTTATTACTCGTGGTACGGGATGTCTATTTTTATTTTTTATTAAAACTAGGAAATTGGTAAAGGAAACGAAAAGTAGGTATGCATGTAAGAGATTGTCCCGTTACGGACATTTTATTTTGTTGATATTTTTTTGCGAAATTAGATCTTTCACCCTTTGATAATATTTAAGTAGCGCAAGGTGAGGAAGTAGCGGTATTCGACTATTCTACTCATATTTTTAACTCACATTTTAAAAATGTACCCATGTTTTGTTGGACATTGTCCCTCGTAGTCCCGTTGCATCTGGTCTTTAAACCCTTCTGCGTTTCTATATTTCCCACACTATACCGTAGATGTGGATTAGATTTGTCAACTTGATCAGTTGTTATGTATGTATATAATGAACAACATGTTTGGAAGGGATATTATTATAAAGGTACAAAAAGAGGTCCTTCCGCTACCACGTTTTCTTTCTGTTTCTAATTTCCCGTATCATGAATGAATACATGCAGAATTATGCAGAATTAACTAAAACTACATGACATCTCAATAAGATATCATTTCCAATTTTTTTCCTGCCAAATCAACAAAATAACATTTTTCAAAATATGACACCTTTGCAAAGCCTGAGAAAAAAATTCTCTGCCGTTGCCGGTATTTTTGCTTGATGGGACCGTATTTTCTTCAATTCTTCATTTACTAAACAACTACATACATGATACTTTTACAAGTACGACCTTGCAAATGCCCTTAATGAAATAAAAGATGACTATAACTAAATTAGAAGGTCAAACTTGGGTACGAACATCATGCAAGTGCCTCTTTTTCTCTTCAGTATTGTAGAAGCGAATGAAGTTATGTATATTGGTCTGTGTTTTTTTCTCAAGCAAGTAGGTACGTACAAAAAATGTAAATTCTCCAGAAAAATGAATGAATGTGTGAATGAATCGTTCAGTTTGTGAAGACGTTGGAATGTCCTTGTAAAAATGTTCTCACATCCTCAACTCATACAAGGAGTACGAAAAAAACAGTAAGCACAAGCAGTGTTAGAGGTGAAGCCGCAGCAGGTACCATCCGGAACGTCCCATTATTATCAGCATCTTCATTCACGTGAAAAGATATGGTCTCGACTTGGGAGCCGAAATGAAAGAGACAAAACAACAATGCATGATGCAGGTTGCACCATTGTATATTTTACATTATCCGCACCTATTGTTACAGATTTCCTGGGAAAATGCTAGATGCCTAAGAAAGGTGGCGAGTAAAACTTTTTTATAAATTCACTTGTCTATATAAAGTATACACCGTCTTTCATTGTAAAAAGAAAATTCATTCCTTCTTCTTCGGCTCCCTGCGCTTTCCCAATTTCCAGTGTACGAGTGCGCTGTTTACTTTGCACAATCAAAGGGAGAGGACTGTGAAGATAGAAAACCACGATGCACAATAGTTGCTGAGAAAAGGTCATAAAGAAGAATACAAGGCGACAGAACAACGCAATAACGAGAGGAGTTCAATAAAATGGCGTGGTGTTTTAGAAACCCAATACTCAATACAGTGTTTTTGCTTCGTTACGTTCACATTAAGCGTGGATTGGCTTTGCTGGATGCTGCTTGTTTTGGTGGATCTTTTGGGTACTGGAATTACTAGTACTGAAAATCAATAGAAAAGGCACCTGCTAGTAAAATACGACGATGACGATAATACTGCGCCAGGAAGGCTCGGTAGTTGTATCGTTGTATCCTATTGTAAAATGGAAGGGCTTCTTTGTGCCGGTTGATGTCACACTTATTGTTAGTCATAGTCAAAAGCTATATACGATCCCTTCTTTCTATATTATTCACTTGGCGGATTTATGTTTACTAGAATTGAGTACGGGTTTGTTATCGTAGGTTATGATTGTGCAGTAGCTTAAGTTTTAACTTATATGTAAGGTTGAAGATTGTGTATAGCTTTGCTACACATTACCAGGACTTACGCGTACCTTTAAAAAAGCTAAAGTAAAACTACAACGGAACGAATATCTCATTTTCGAGAAGAAAAGCTAAAAAGAATGCAGATGAATTCATTCATCCATGTACCATTCTCATCATTCATTCAATAAATTACTCCATTCATTCATTTCATTCAAGTGACTCTGGGAATGGAAGTCATTTAGAAAGGAAAGTGAGAAGTGAGAACCTACACATTTCTTACCTCCTTTTCCTGTCTGTAGTCAGTTCAGCACATTCGGGAACATTTTGGTAAAAAATCGCGGTTCCCCAGTTGGGACAGAGAAATCACTGGGGTACAAATACGACATTGTTCAGTATAGTGTCAATTTTCAAGCGAGTTAGGTAAATTATTCTTAACTGCTATGAAACCCCAAAAGAAAAATAATGACTACTTTAATGGAATGCATACCATTATTTGTTTATTTGCATTCATTTTTCAATTACCCCTCCCGGGGAAAATTTTGGATTACTTTATATATAAGATTCAGGTGTGTTAGTTTATTATCGCTTTTCAGGGTTATACGGTGCACGTGTTATCAAGCACTGTACTTGTACTAACGTTTTATACAAAACGCTGTATAAAATGATATTTTCCTTCATATGCCTACATTACCTAATCAGTCATGATTTCGTGAACCTTAAAGTGTGCAGTTGTAACCTAATTTTTGCAAGGAACGCTCATACAATCTTTCGATACTCACATATTTTTATATACTAGTCTGTCTTAACATCTTTTAACCACGTTATTCTGCTCATGACCTCTGCAGAAATCTTTAAGTCAGCAGGGAGCGATCTTGCTTCGTATTATCTTCATCATCAGCTTGAATAATAACAACAAAACCATGATCTCATTTTTGCTTGCATTATGGAATTCGATAATACCTTTTTTCCTAAGATATCGTATGTGTATAAAATATTCCATAAAACGTGAGTTTCACTCCTTCCAACATTGAACATTAAAAATCTTTAACTTCCAGTTGTTTGACAGATTGACCCAAATCCCAAGAAACATACAATCCCATCGTTTCAAAATAATATCCTTTGTGTTACTCCCTTTTCCTTAAGAATCGATTTTGAAATGAAATTTCTCTGAAATATAATCTCATCATCAACCATCAACCTGCCAAATAGTCCTTAATTTCAATGATTTCAATGAATTAAACCAATTTCACCATCCACTGAACCAGGTATAATGGTAGCATTATTTCCTCATCTCCTGGGAGTATTCAGCATTCACGTGTATTTACCACCAGTGAAGAATTTTGGTAAGATATCCCTTTTAAACCAAACAAAAACGCAAAAAATCCTCTTTTTATTATTAACCAATTCAGGTAACTATCTCACACTACTCGTACAACCAGTAGCATTAGGAGACGGCCAGTGTATATTTGTATTTTTAAATCACCACTTTCATTATTATTTTTTATTATTATTGCGTATTATCATTCCAGTATTGGGTTACCCATTTCTAATAAGGGTTAGTCTAGACCGGAGGTACATTTTTTATTTACTTTATTGAAAATGAAAATGTTCATCGCAGGTACATGATGTTCTCTCTCTCTCCAAGATTTCTCAAGATCAAGTGAAAAAACTTTTTTATTCTGTTTACATTATTATATTAACCTATTATCCCCTTTTCATTTTGGTTTCACCTTTTTATACCAATAAAAGAGTGCATGGGCAGGTAGTAGTGTACTCTTTGGTTTTTATCATCAGACTCTTTCATACTTCGTAATCATACCCCCTTGTTTCCTTTCTCAGGTTGTGTAATCTTATGAAAAATGAAATGGTGTATGCAATATCCAACGTCAACCAACCAATTTTCAACATGGGACAAACTTTTGTAGTATAAATGATGCATGTGTATGATGTAATACACAAAAGCAAGGAGAGGAAGGATGAACCCTCTCATCTTCAGGTCATCTTCATCTTGTCATAAATAAATACATATACATACGCATATACAAAGCACAAAACATTTTTGGACTTTTGTTAACAGAAGCGATAGAACACTCCAACGAACTACAATAGTAAACTTCGTTTCTCGTCCAGTCACCAACCTCGTTTCCATCTCTCTCTTTTTCTCATCTATTTTTTAAATGCTCTGATTATGATCGTCGTGATGATTATATTGAGATGACCCAATTCTCTTTTCTCCCAACTCACTTCTGCGGCACTGCTATTACTTTCTAAGAATAGAAAAGGGTGGTTGAGTTGCATCGTATTTTTTCCAGTAGCGAAAGGATCCCTTGGTGTTCTCATTAAACGTTTGTTTGTCTTTTGTATAATTTACCTATAAAGTATATAAGTACATATATATTTTTATATTATGTTCCTACTTGAGTATGATGCCGTGCTTTAATACTGATGTCTGCTGCCTGATGGTCCCACTGAATGAAGGTGCAGTCAGAGTGACTGACCCAAATTCATTTCTCATACTTACGTCACATCATCACACGGATTTTACTGTCTTGTCAATGTGAAACACACTTTACTTTACTACTGCCCAATATCCTCGCATCTTGTGCTCTCTGTTCCTCTTTTAACCCACAAGGCAGTGTTTTTATTTTAGTTTCAGTGTCATAAGAAAATACACAGTTTGTCCTTCTCTTTTTTCAAGTCCAAACACCTACTTTGCTGTTACCCTGTGTGACGGTGTGTTGGTGACCCCTACTTCAGCTTAAATCAATGCACTGATCTTAACATACACACATTTTCAGTAAAATTGTCCCTAGTCCCAAAATTGCTCTACATCTATCAAATAAAATGATGATCCCAGTAGATCCCTTTCGTTTCTCCTTTAGCATCCTGTGAAAAAAGCATCCCTTTTTTAAGGGTGATCCATATAACTACTACACGCATACCATCGAGGTTTTTGGTGTCATATTCTGAAAATGAGTTCTTCCCCACCAGCTTAAATATTTTTAGTTCGTTTTCACTTTGCTTTGAATCTTTCTTAAATGATAATAATAATAATAACGTGTCTACAGGATACAACGAAAGGTATGTTGCACTGCAAGTAGTCGCATAAAAATTCCTTTTCTTTACGTAGATCTGCCACCACCATCGATCCCACGGGGTTGCATACTCCAGCAAGAATATTTTATCTATTCACTGCACCCTTCTTCGCCCTATATCCTATCCCATAATACAATTGCCTTTTTTAAACTTTGTTCTAGTTTCTATTCCGATATCAGTTTATTATTTTCTTGACAAAGGTCGAAAAAAACCAAGAGAAGAAAAGTATGTAATAATTTTAATCATCATTATGAGGAAAGCGATGGTGGCATATTATTTGTGTGATCGTAATAAATAAGTAGGGCACATAAAAGAGTCGCATATCACGAGGATGTGAACAATTGCAAATAAAGGTATATATAAGCTCTTTGGGTATTACAATGTTGCTCATGAGCTCATGTATATAGATCATTATGATAATGATAAAGTGTAAAACGAAAGAAAAAAAGTTCATGTCGACCGACACTTTAAACAAAATTAGCATTTGACTAAACATTTCTCATACGCACGTATTTTTGCTTTCGGTTTTGTTGCACTCCTTCATTCATTCGGCATCTGCTCCGCTTTCGGATCATGTGAAATGTCCCACCTTACCGCCATATACCTGTGCTCCCTCACATTATTACTATTCACCCTTATCTGCACATTTACTCTTCACCCTCCGTTCTCATTCCCTCCCTGTATACCTTTTTACTATGTATGTTTTGTTTGTACCAAGTTTCAACAATGTTCTTCTTCATAAATGGAAGCGTTTAAATCTATTGAAATTAAAATTGACATGCTTGTATTTGCTGGTCCATGATATGATTAAAAATGCAGCAGTGTGAAAGTATGTATTAATACCTGCTTCTTGTCTCGACACAGTCAAAATGAAAGAGAGAGTTTGGATTATTACAAAAAATAAACTCGGTTCGTATTTTTCCTTTCAACTGAAGAGCAGGATGGATGAATAGGTTATAAAAAACTGACAACCTGACTGACGAATTACAAATGGAATGAGAGCACTGCACCACCATGGGAGCAATACCTCATTTTTATTAATTTCGATTCATTTGCTATGCTCCTTGTACTTGTACGCCTTTACACAATAATATGGGCCATGTGTACTTACACCGAATCGACCAGGAATTTTCATTCGCCTTAATGGATTTTCATAATAATAGCATAGCGCCCAGTAAAAATAGGGTGACAGGTTATGAATTAAATGATCCCACGAAAAAAGAATTAACCGAGAAAATGCATGTTTCACTTTTAGATAGTGAGCATGACAAAACCAAAATCTACTGGATGAGGAGGCGAGATGTAATGTGAACAGCGAACACAGTCTACAGGGTCATTAGAGACACCATGTAACCGGGTAATACGCAGTTGGCTTAGCGTACTGCTAAGGTGCAAAACCTATAAACTGTGAACTCATTTCCTGGTTTCATTATCATAAGAAAAAATAACAAATTAACCATCGCATGATACACACAAAATATTATGCGGTATCCTCAAAAACGCAAGTTGATGATTTGGTGGATGGTAAGGATGGTACAATTAATGGGTGATGGGAATTGTAGCAATCCCATTTTCATTAGACTAATTTCCGATTCGGCATACATGATCCCTGTGAGTGAGGTGCACACTGACAATGATGAAAGGGGAAAGGTGCACATATAATGTAAATAACTTACTGGCACAAAGAATGAGTTTAACATGAAATGCATGTTTCCTCACCAATTTATTGCCATTCTTTTATGAATACTATTTTTCCGACAATTTTGTACATCCATAAAATATTTTCACGCCAGAAATATAACGTTATTGTCTCTTTCTTGCTGTTACAATTTTTTTATAAAAATTGCGGTGGCGGTGACATGAAAAAATGTTCATTGTTGTATTTTCTCATTGGCTTTCTTCGTGGCGGGATTACAGCAGCCACCTTTCAGCTAAAAATTAGGGTGTAAAACTATGCAAGGTACGTACTGCCTGCTAAACAATGCTTTTACTTAAACAGCAGCTTCAGCTTGCAGGACACGAGCTGTAAGATGTTAATCATCCTGAAGAACACCAAATGAAACAAGAAGCTGCTGCCCTCCAAAAAGAGGAAACAACTGTTTTTAGTTAAAAACGGACGCACCACGCTCTCTTGTTTTCCTTGAGCGGTGCATTGCTAAATTAATGAAAGAAGGTAAGCCCTTCGTTGTGGTGAATTGAATGATATTTTCATACTGTATACCAATACTTATATACTTGACGGCAGCGGTATTTGAGTTGTTGGGAGAACGACATACGGCATCTTAGCATTTGTCAAAAATTTTCTTGTTTCTTGCACAGGTAATAATAAGAAATTGTATGTACACCTTTCTGTGATAGTTTAAGATGTATATATGTATGTATTTTGCATTGTTTGTATCAGCAGTGTATTGTAGGTTAAATAAATGTTAATGATATGATGGTGGCGCGTTTTAGGCGTACGAGCAAGTTAAAGGAGCTTTTTAGTTATAAACGTGCATATCGGTATATCTTATTGGTCATACACCGTTGTGTGTACGAGATGCGTAGGTATATATATGCCTTGATTGTTATTATAAGATGAAAGAAACATGGAGCAAAGGTGCCGTTATTAATTTTCGAGTTTTTATCTTTGCTCCACATGATACTTTTAATCCTTTCAAGGTGGCGAAGTGGCAAGTGGTAGCAAAAGAAGAAACTTACTCAAGTAAAAATAACAGTTTTGAAGCGGGCCAATGTGGATTTTTGTTCAAGACGAAAACAGAAGGCAAAACAAAAATGAAAGCATGACAAAAAACTACTACGTACTTTTGTATTCACGCTTTGTAATAAACGATGAAGCATTTGTTCAATTGATAACAACAAAGATAGGATAATGATACTGAACTGTGCTGATTAAAAATGAGGGTGGTTTTTTTGGTGATTGGTGATAGTGGTTTGTTGGCTGTGTGCCGGCTGGTGCCACTTTCTTACAAGAACATTTTTACCATAAGGAAGTAAAAAAGTCAAGGAAAAATAAGAGGCTCGTGCGCTTGCTGTTGTGCCGCCACTGATGATGTTACTTTTGTCTGTATGGCTACTACTGCAAGTGCTACTGCCTTTTCCTTATTCTCTCCAAAATCGTTGGTAATGGGACCGCCTGCCTCTTGCTTACGATGTAATAATAGGATCGACGTAATGTACGTTTTGCATACATAACCGTAACTGTGTGTACTGTAAGCTTTAAAAGGAAAAAGTGGGAGCGAACATCAGGTTCATATCTTTTATTTGGTCTACACACACGAGCAACATGCCAAGTCTCCCATTTTTTTCTTTCTTGATTGCAGCTAAACAAGAACTGGAACAGTGTTTATACAGTCAACCAAATGCATTTTCTATTAACCAGGAACACATGTGGCACCATTGATATCATATCATGTAATGTTATGCTTATTTTTTAATTCCTATTTTACACTACTGTAAAAATGCTTGCACACATGCTACTCGGAGTACGCTTTTCCGTGTATGTATGTATATATACTGACAAGAACAGTTGCTCCATAAAATCCAAGGGGAAAGATGTTGGTAAAAAGAAAAGTTGGTCTTACAAGAGCACAAGCAAGTGTTTAAACGATCAAGTTGCCATTTGGACTTGTTTGATTTCTGATAGAGGTGGTGGTGGTAGTGAGCACAAACTCCTCATGATCATCGGCTCCTGGTTGCCAACCACCTGTTACAGACCTTCGTTTCATCATCTTCTTCAGAACAGAACCTTATATTAGTGATTCCTGTACTGCAAAGCATGTGCAGCTCTATTGCAGTGAAAGAGGTAGAAAACGCAACAGACTGGTGGTGACTAGTTCCTCGTCTACGTCTGCCTGCGTGGAATGACCATGATGTCAATAAGCCTACCATAAGGATGGTTAGGGCCAAAAGATCAGTTTTGGTAATGTTTATGTTTATCGTGAAACTGACTTGTCCAAAGAAAGGAACCTTGTCCTTACGTTCATCATCATGCTTCGTTCCGTCATTTAAAGAGCTGTCGTTGCTAGTCCAGAGAGAGGCAACAGATGAGGCAAAAACATTTATCGGAAAGATGAAACCAGTTCTTAAATCTTTATTCGTGACTGACCAGAAATGCTTCTGCTGAATGCTGTTGTCCCCTAGAATTGTAAGTTTTATTGTATTGCAAAGAAAAGTCAGCAGGTTGATCTGGAGGAGGATTTTGAAGACGATTTGATCGGCAGCCGACTATACACATGTACTTGATGTAATTCATTCTTCTGTCATTGATTAAAGTGCACTGACTCTGGTGGGTTTGCTTATGTTCCTTACTGACTTCGTCATCATGTGTGATGCTACCACCTCTATCAGTCCGAGTGTCATTACGATACATGGATACATGCTCTTGGGTCTACTCCCAAGGTGGTAACGGAAGATTAAAATTTTAAAGCACGTTCAAATGAGTGCAATATCATCTCTTTTAGGTACTTATAGTAAATTTTCTCAGATTGGTTGACCCCTGTGACCTCCAAGGGCAGTCTCTTGCCACATGACTCCAAGATTAATTAGAGATTTATTACAATTGAAAAGCATTAAAAGGATGAAATATGCATAACATATGAAAACATTCAACTTGGGGCAATATGTCAATTTTAACACTGCAACCGAATATATTTGACACACTGTTTAGTACCTTTTAGTTACGTTAGTATGTATCTTCCATCGGTGGTTCTCCATTTTTGGAGTTTCTAAAGATCAACACGTCAAGACATTACGTATTGCTTATCACTATCAGATCAATTCAATACTAGTGTGAATGTTGATATTAGAAATTTATTTGCAAAGTTATTTTACTTTATCTAGTTAGGTAATTACCAATTGACCAGTGTTAGCAGTTTCTAGTTCTCGATCGTACATTGTGCTGGTGCTGGAAGCATTCCACCGGTTAATTATTATGATGACCTTAATGATGAGCAAGAACAACTAATGTTGCCGGAGATGGCAGGTAAATTACATGTAAACAAAACATTTTCTTATTAAATGTTTTCAATAATTACAAACTGAACTGCTATATTATGTCTTTAAAAAATAGTCTACTCTACTCAATCGCAAAGCAAAGGAAATGTAATTGCAAGGTGATTCTCTTGCTGAAGTTATTTTGCTATGCCTGCTATTGCCACTCCATTCACTAAAATTCATCTTTCAGGTTTAATAACCACCATTGCATGACAGGTCATTTGATTGGGATCATATTTCTACCATGTATTTTGTATTTTATCCAATTCGATGTGGTAAAACATCCTATTCATTAATTTGGAATGTGCCTTTTTTCATTTTAAAGGAGACACAAATGCAGACAGTCCTCCTGTGCAACTGAAAACAAAGACAAACTTACTTGCTTTAGCATGCATGCATGTAAGCATCTGTTTAATCAATGCAACAGGCACTCTCTGGATACTTCAGATTATGACCGATCGATTATCAACAATATTTTCTGCACCTTCCCCGTCCTCCTCATCTTCATATGTACCAAATGTCACTTTCAGTCCCTTTTCTTACGCAAAGCAGATGTTTGGTGAAGAGCTGCAGAGCTGACGCAGCATCATAATATACCATGTCAAGGTTTTCTCGGGAGCATACAGAAAGGTGCTGCTGCCAATGTTTTGAAACAAAGACAATCTGGTGAAGAGATGCTTTGGCCGATCTGACCCTAAATCTACTAATAAATGGCAAAGAGGGCATAATTGCTGATGTGCCTAGATTTCTAAAAGAGAAACAGGAAAAATTCAAAGTGTCTGCCATTCTAGAGATTTTCCCCATGAAAAATTTAACCAGCTGGTATGCTGATGGCAGTAGCCTCTTTAGCAGCGTGATGCCGATGACCATTAATTTTAAGATCAGGCGGAGAAACAGTTGGCACTGGGTGGCTAAAATTGCATTTTTCTTTCCTTGGTGTCCTGCTTCTGCTTGGCATGTGCTGTCTTAAGATTGGGATTGTGCGACCTCCGGTCTGAAAATTGGCCTTTTATTCAACAACAATACATCATATTTAAGTCTTTTCGAAATAAAGGCTTGAAAACCGATTTCCGATATTTCTCGAAGAAACTCCTTCTTGTCCTGATTAATGGTTTCTGCATCAGTTCATTCAATGTGCGTTTTTCCTCTATAGTAAGTAGCAAGGGCACATGGACGGATGCGCTACAAATATTTTGCCTTTAAAGGGGTGTGGTTATTTTGAGGCGTGGACTATTCGACAGAGTATTAAAGGTACCGGCTCACTAAAAACGTTTCTGATTTCATTTGATTGATTTTACATTACATTCAGACAAGAATTTTCCGCAGTATTTCTGTATTACAAACAAGACGAAATACAATGAACAATATGCTAGTAAATGTTTCGGCACAGTATTTTCGGTAATAAAGCACCCTCCTGTCTAAAAATGGAAAGTACAAGAAAATGAGAGTAAACACTTGCGGTTAATTTTTTCTTCTTCAAAAAAAGATGTGATGTTGTGACCCCATTTACTTTTGGAGGAAGCACGTGGTTTCATTTCATGTATGTACTTAGAGAGAGGAAAATAAAAGCTATTAAAGTAGCGTATGTACACATTGCATGCGTTTTTTCTGTAATTATTACAACGAAAGGTATGAGTGGAGGTTGCAACTCTACCCTGGGTTATATAGGTGTATCCCTTTCATTTTTTGTGCTTGCTTTGCTAACACTATTTGCTGCTTCATTGCCATAAAGCCCAATAACTTTCCCTTTGATTCTCTTACGATTATAGGGAGAAAAAAACTACAATAAACATAAGACAGTGAAATACAAATGCGACGGGAATAAGGAGAATGACAGAATGTAAGTTCTCTTTCTTCCACACTTCGCCGTCATCATCGGTATCACCATTTCCTCTCTATTGTACACATGTTAAAATGTCTGTATTTTTTGTATGGTATAAACTTATTATTGAAATTTCAGAGGGAAGATAGTGGCTTCAAGTCTGTGGCTTAGCATGCGCTCGTACACGTATATACATATGTGTATATCAATATACATGCCCAGAATTTTGTGGCACGACAATGAGGGAACTTTATATAAACAGGGCACTATGGATAAACCTGAATGTGTGCTTCTCTAAAGTTTTAAAAGCCGCCTGGATGTCGATGTTGGTCCTTGCTGCTCTGCCACTAGTGCCTTTACTACTGATGACAATTTTGTCTGCCATTGAGTCTGTATTCTTACCACTGTCCTTGTATGTATGGTGTAAGTACGCATGTAGTTTACTTTATTCTAGATTGTATATAAGCAAACGTAGTTTTAACCGGAAGCACACGTGCAGCCAGACAGATACTAAAAGTGAGTAAAGGGAGGATGTACTGATGAAAAAGGAATGGTATGCATTATCCCGGGATAAAATTATGTTGGTTATATATGGTAGAATGACTGTACGGCAGTTTAGCAGCATCATTCCATTAAATTTTGTTTTTGACTGGGTATGTTCCCTTTATCTTGTAAAAATGTTTTTATTTCTTTGATGCTACCACAACATGCGACGTACCTTGACTTGTCACGGCATGTCAATAATAATAGCGGTTGTAAATCAACAAAGTGAACTAACAGAAGGTATAGGAACTTTGGTAGCATTCGCCTTAAATCAACAAGATTGATTCCGTCCGCAATTAAATAAAAACAAAAATAATGATGGTAAGGAACACAATATGATCAACGATCCGGTTTAAAAGCAAAATATTTTTGTATGCCATAATGCATGTATCTGTATACACATTGGCATGCCGCCGTATGACAATAATCACAAAACACAATAAATGGAAAAGCTCTGTCGGCGCTGCTGGTGTATTTGGACGAATGACAGAAATTGTCCAAAAACAACACAACAGTCCAATAACTAGTATTTTATTCAGATTAAGGCAAAAGTTTTGCCGCAAAACGTATCGACATTGTTTAAACAACTTACATTTTGAATATAAAAACTGTAGGTTCGAATTGCGTACAGATCTTTTTTTTTTAATCAATTGACTAGTTTACTATGAAAAGTTAACCTACGAAAACACAAATGCACAGACTTTAGACCAAAGTTACTAGAAATTCGTTTGCGGAGTTCTAAGACCTTTGGTTGGTGCTTCCGATAATTTCATTTGCGTATAATGTACGAATTTTCCATCTCTAAAACATGAGTGCAATTTATGCAGTTGTTTATCATTCAATACCCTATCATTTATCAGTCGATTTCTAGTATCGCCGAGCAAAGTGAAATTTGAAAAGATATGATATGAACATATCCCATCAAACCAATCAAATCTAATCCATTTGATGCGAATAATGTTGAATGAAGTCTTCAATAGAACTGTGTAGGAATTACAAGGTACGTATTTCGCAGCACAGTTTTTGTACAAAGTGACCAACCGGAGTAATGGGACTATATGCTACAGTAAAAATACAATCTTAGGAGTAGGAGCGATTATATCGACACGTTTAGTTGATGATTAAATGGGGAAATCGTGATACAAATTAAAACCAGGTTTCAAATTATAATCCGAGTTTCGAAAAAGAAGCGAACGCTAGAGGAACACCACAAAGTGTGTTGATAGCTACAGCTCAAATATTTTGCGCAGACAAGATTAAGATGGAGGATAGGTTGTCGAATTGTTGTTGTATGGCTAATCGTAGGTGCTATTTGATTTGAGATACTTTAAGCACTATGAAGATTACTTACATTGTTCAAAATGTAAAAAATGGAGAAAGTATGAAAATATTCAAAATTCCTTTCTAGATAGCAATTAAAAACAAAATTAGGTCAACTAGATTGTATACGTACTGTTGTAGCGATAATGAAGTTTTCTTATGTAAGGTA
>JAHZNB010002897.1:0-15425 GCA_027744295.1 Callyntrura guangdongensis | reverse complement strand
TCTTGCCTTGTCAAAATTTGTTTCTGAAACAGGGGCAAGAAAAAATGACTCGTTGATGGTTTCAATTTCTCGCAACAACTCTTCTGAACGTCCTAGTACAGCCAACGTGATACCAAAAGGTTGAGGAATCACCCAGAATTGAGTGTCTGAGCCATTTTTGTTAAGTACTGATAAGTACACTGAAGTTGTCCACAAAAGCGACAAGGCTAAACTACGTAAATCATGTAAAATTTCGTTTTCATTCATACAAGAAAACATAAATAATCGAGGGAATAATATAAGAACTGTGATAAGTAAAAGCGTACTTTCTTGCATTAGACATGACTTCATGACTTAAATAGTTTACCGAGCAAACACTTTGGTAGTTTCCCGCTGTGTTACCATAATGGACCGCTTTTAGAACCTTGACTCCTAGTAAACTTGGTACTGTGGAATATTATGAACATTTTATATTACATACCAGACTTGAAGATTCGGAAAACGTTAAATATGTGAATTTTTATGCATAACGTGACATACAAGCTATATCCTGCTTGCTAATTACTCCATGATACACCGGTTGAACCGACAGCGTTTGTAAACTAATCTTCTCTTTGATAACCTGAAAATTGTACGGAGCCTTGAGCTTATTATGTTTCTTGAATCGTTTCTCAAGTACTATATACGCTGCCCCTGTGTATGGCGCAACTTGGATTTGTTCACCCTTCAAATAATCTTGAAGTTTCGTTGTGTTCTTCAGAGTTTGGATCACGATCATGTTGGTAGGTTCCATGTGTTTGATTATGGTCCGGATTTCCCCTGGTTTATATGTGGCATTGTGCCACAACCAATGATCATTTTTCAGAATGTCTCTCGGTCGAACTCTTTGTAAATTATTAGCTGCTGATATTGGTGATGTTTCTTCACTTTCAACATTCAACCCATAGTAAGAATTTCGTATTTCCCTCGTTTTCATTTCGTTAAAAATGTTCTGGAACTTGGAATCCGAAACTTTGGATAACTGATTAATGACAGTGTATGTAGCTGTCATTATGTCATCAATATTAGCCTCACCATTAGGTGTGAGGAAAAAGTCGACCGATACGAAAGCGGTGTGCTTATTTTCCATTAGCATAATGTCAATAGGAGAATCCCAGAGCATTGTCCAAATGTAATTTCTAAACGGTGGTCCTCATTCATTAGTTTTTCTCTAAACATTAACGTACGTATGTAGAAATGTGTAAAATATTGATATTATATAGGACACGAACTGTTGCATCAAATAGTGGACCAGAGTACCCTCTCCGTCTTGTCTCAACACATTCATCAAGACTTCCATGCTTTTGCTTTCGAATTTTTTCAGAAAATCCGGGGTAAGCGTAATCGGCCAAGCAATCCAAAGCTATTGTTTTTTTAGTATAAACAAACAAACAATATGAAACAAACACTAATATTTGCAACTTATAAAAACATAAGTTTATGATATTACATTGGCAAAATGACACAATCCTTGAATTATGTAATCTTTGTTATAGTTTTTTCCCACGACGCGTTTCTCCTTTGCTGTAGGGTGGGTCTGTTTATACAATTTCCTACTGCCTTGGGGAACATCGCTAAAATAGGTTAAAATCAGTTCCTCCTGAGCTGGTATCGGCAGGGTGCTCTATTAAATATGGAAAAGAATAGTATAGAAGAATAAAAACCGCTGTGTTGTTCATCCCAATATTGAATATCACAACTTTGTTTGAATTGTATTCTGAAATTCGTGTGTAAAGTAATTAATTGTTACACCTCCAAGCTAACGGTCATGGCACTTGCTACGTAATATTTTGTGTGAAAATTACGAATTGCGGTATGAATGTTGTCGGTGTTTAGCAAAGTGTCAGCATTTCCAAAACCGAATTTCCCCAAAGGATTTTCTTTGATTGCATGCTGGAACAGAAACCATCTACGCAGTATGTCCATGTGTTTCTTCAACTGATATTCTGAATTATAATAAATTAAATGATTAGACACTAGTGTCACTTCTATATTTCAACAGGTTTAGTTCAAAACTTTGAATATTTGGGGAAAGTATTAACCCGAATCCACAGCGTTAACTTCTCGAGTGGTCATACTATTTTCAAATACCGGGTTTGACAACATGTTCGAAATCATGTCGAGACTTTTACCGACGATTTCTTGAGGTACAGTGTTATAATATGTTGTGGTGTGATTCTGAGTGAAAGCATTGAATTCGTCGCCTTCATTCTAAAGGAATGATGAAAAAAACGCTGTCACTGCACAGATACATCAACAGTATTGTAAATAATACTAAATAGTAATAGTTATGCATAGTAAGTTCATACAAAAATAAAATTGACGTATGAATCTTCCTCTGGAAATTTTTTGGACCCATAATGGACCATGTGCTCAGTAAAATGAGCTAATCCAAGACAATCCAAAGGGTCATCAGTTACGCCGACATTAACGACAACCGCTATGGTAGCTTTTTCATGTTCCTCTTGATGATGATATTTGTTGTAATTTTTAGTATCATTATTCTGTAAATTTTCGGATTCTTGTGCTTCCTTTTGAGCAATTTTAGCCAAAAAATTTCCCGTTCGTAGGTTTGCTAAAGGAAGGCCAGGAGGAACATTTAAAAAGTTCTGCTGTTGAAAATTTAGTTGCTTTTTCAAACAATCTTTCAAGTCGTGCAAGAAAAACTTGTCGTCATTTCCACGAATGGGTCTTCGGATAAGAACTGCTTGTAGACCATTGGATAAAGTAATCACACAGTATTCTTTATCATCACCAAAAGGCTTAACAGGAATTTCTCTGCTCACAACTACAACTGCCTTTTCTTTTCGGGGCTGTTTTGAAGACGAGGTCTGTTTGACAGTGTTTTTTCTTTTTCTTGATTGCGGCACGGAACGTGAAGCTTTAACGCTTTTTTTGTTTAATGCACAACATCCATTATGCGTGTTGGAGGTGTCACCTCCACCGCAAAACGCCACAATCGGTGTTAAAATTTCCAATTCGTCATCGTCAGGCGAGTCAGGAGTATGCTCGTTTTCTAATTCTGCCGTTTCAACTTCCGCATCATTGTTGTTTAACCGCTCAGTTAACAACGCCAGATCTTCCTCATTACGTAAAGTAAGCTTTTTTGGCTTTAGTAAAGTCGTGGAAGTGATTTCATAACGTTTACTAACATATGGAATCACAGGCTCGGGCAATCGCATTTTCAATTAGCTGTTATAAAAATTGGGGTCTTATGGAGTTTTTAATTGTAAAATTGATATGATATTGTTTTACATGGGTTTGCAAGTAAATCTAATTTTTTGCAAGTAAACCTAAAAATTGACGTGCACAGACTGAGTAATTGTATGAAGCAGGTAGTGTGGTAAGATTTAACCNGACTGAGTAATTGTATGAAGCAGGTAGTGTGGTAAGATTTAACCGATTAATTCAACTCTTTGGATTTATCAGGATTTATCTGGTTTGTACAAAAGGTGTAACTATTTTCTTGACTTTACTAGTACAAAGAGATATTTGTAATCTTTGCAATGTCCAATACTTGTCGAAATAAATGAGACACAACCCAATCTTTCAAGTTACTTTAGTGATTTATTTGATTATCATGATTTCAGTGAATTTCAGGATTACTATATTATTTCCTTTTTATAGTATTTCATTTGGGTTACTTGTGAGTTGCGGTCCCTATTCAAGGCTAAATCATACATACATCCGGATACATGACTCCGTGCTTCTCAAAATAGTCTCTATTTTTGTATGCCACGAGAGTCGACGCGCATCCAACTAAATTGACTGACATAGGCCAAAAACAAAAGGACTTTAAAGTTCGCAATACATACTTAAAAAATCATTATACGAAGTACGCAAAACTGTATGCCAAACACGCATCGATTTGTGCAAAATTCGCCATTTTTTTAAAACCAAACCGCGTAAATTTATTAAATTTCTAGAATTTATTTAATTAACTGGTCGACCCTTTCAGCAAAATGTACAGAGAGCAGTTGCTTTTTGAGTTAGTGTATTCGTAAATATATACCTATGCATTAAACGCATATACATATTTAATGTTTCATACTCCGGTACGATAAAGATTAAATACCTACATTTTTACTTTGTTTCATAATTCAATAGCAAATATATTTTGATAATACATAAATTGAATAATTTACATGCAAGTAATTCAAAAACAATAATTAACACATATAGTTTAACTGAGGATATTATTTTAGAACTCGGAATTAAACAATGCTCTTACTCAATACAGCTTATTATACAATTTTTCTGAAAAGCACACACATTTCATATTATTACCGGTCGATTATGAAAAAAATGAAAATAATTTATTTCGGGAAAATTTTACGAAATCAAAGACCGCCACAACGCAACGATGGAATTACTGCTTTTCAAAAATTTTCAAAATAGAATTACGTCCGTAAAGTTTCATTTATATGTATTCTACTGAAAGAAGGAAGCAAAAAGGATAATAATAGTATATTATATCAATCATATTTTATTTATTTATACTAAATACTAATATCGTCCAAAGTAATGTATTTCGTATTTAGGATAAAATGAGGAATATATCTATAAAAATTAAAGTTTGTGTATTAAACGGTCTAACTTTAAATAAGGTACACAATATAATATCTTAAAACGTCAGTTTTAATGGCTACCATGTATGCTCATTAAATATCACAAAACATCAAATTCAACGGTAAATCCAAACAAGTTCACTACTTTACACACAGAATTCGTTTTTAAACTTCTCGTAAGATTACAATCAAACACTATTTTACACATACCTGTGATTTCGTCAAAATCAGATACCGTCTTTCCACACATTCCAACCAACTTTCCACCAACTAACTTCCACATTGGACCTTACGTCCAGAGACCAGAGAACCGTTTTTGTAATTGATATAATCACTAATTGCAGTAAGAAGAATGATTGTGTGATGATGTTATTTATACTTTGCTGTTTTGTTTTACAGTTTTATGAACACAGTGTATAAATATATTCACTAATGATTGATAAGTCGTAATTGTTAGTTAGTTTTTAGTATTGTTGTATTTTTCCCTTCAAATAAACTTTTGAATTTAGTAATTTACCAACGTCATTTTTAAATAGACAGATGTAGTAGTAGTATTAGTATGTATGTAGTGATATGTTGCAATATTACAGCAGAGGTATTAATAAGAAACTCGGAAAAGGGTCTGATTCCTGAAAGATGAACTACACACTGCAGTAATAATATTAAATGTTATAATAATTGATTGCATGCATTGTCTTGTCTATTAGTTTCCTTCAAGATTATGGATAGAAGTTAGGAGGAGTAATTAATAGTGTAATTAATACGTTTTGGTTCAAAACTATCAAAGTCGAAAAACTGTTTCGACTTTTTGTGTTTTCACAGTATTTTTCACCAGTTTGATTCAGCTTTTGCTCCATAAATATGATATGCAACGGCTTGCATTGTATGATATATTATATTTATGCAGATACTTTAAGAAAATCAATGTACGTATATATGATAAATAATTTTGTTTTCATTTACTGGATCCGTCTGGACTTGGACTGATTAATTATCTACAAACTTATAACAGGTATGCACTGTAATAATGCTATATAATATTCACTTGTTTACAATTGGCAAACTTGGTTTTTACTCGTTTCACGGTTTAATATAGCACAAAGTTAAAAATTAAAGTAATCAATTGTTGATCATCATAGTTCAATGACAATGTAATGCAGGTACTTCATTTGGAAAATTGACGCTCTAAGGGCAAAATGATAATTTAAAGTCCCCTCTTAAAAATAGGATCATACAAGATTATTATTATAGGTTTTTGCATGCCCTTCACTATATGTGACACTCTCATGAAATTTCACTATTATGGTTTTGGCTTCTAAATAAACTACAATACGGATATGTTTTTGTTGATACCTATCAGAATGATTAGTTTATCGACAAACAAACAGATGAACAATAAGTTCATGTCGACGTGGTTTTCGTTAGTATGTCAAGATAAGATAAACAGCGTAAGTTATAATGTTGATATAAATGTATTCGGTTCTTATCTAGATAAGTTTTAGATATAACAATATGAGATGACGTTTTCTTTTATGGGTTAGAGTTTCTACTAAATAATGTAATTTTGATAAGTTACGCATACGTTTCAAAGAATTTGAATAGTTATTCAACTGTTCCATACTGTCGGCAGAGTAATATATAGATTTGAATTTTAAAAATACATAAGGTCAATTCACCTCATTTTATTTACGCCTTCCTTTCTATTTTTAACTTTATGGATTATGCATTAATGGATCTAATCTTCTAGGAAGGAAAAATTGTAATTTTCGTAATTATTTTAAATTGTAAATATGTAAATATGTATAATAAATAATAAACCCTCGGAACCTCAAAATTATTAAACTTATGTAATTTAAAATGGCGGTAGTAATTCGATACTGGATGCAAAACAGATCATGATCTATGAAACTAACAATAAATCTTTATGCAGAAATAGTTTTATCATCATTAAGTTGCTCCGCTGGGATAATAAAAATGCAATTAAGTAATTAATTAGTCTCCTCAAGTAATTTAATGACTCTGAATAAACGCTTAGCTAACGACGAGATTTATTACTAATTATTATTATATTGTTTTATGTGTACATAATAATGTATGTCTGGGCATAATGTAAGTAAGAAGACTTTCTTTGGTAGAATCAGGAAAGCCGGAATTACAGTTCTGAAATCATGCCATGACTTATGACTGACGAACGACCATTTTGTATAATATGCTTACAAAGTTCGAGAAAGTTTTAACTTTCGACTATTTTAAGTACTTGATGATGTGTAATGTATGTGTAACTATTAACTTTCCTCAAGGCACTGCCCTAAGATTATGATAACTTGATGAAGTAGCTCTCTTCGTAGTGTTTCCAGTTTATAGAAAATCCTCAACTTTTCTCCCGTCAGATAATGAAAACGTGAAGTAGCATTACAGCCAACATTACCAAGAATTATGATTTCTAATATCAGTTTCCTTACTACGTACGCATTTCTGCCCAGGACCATTGCACTGAGTCATTGGGCATTTAGTAATAATATCTGATATCGATTATGTCGATAAATATTGTGGTTTTTTAAAATTAAATTCTTATTTATTTTGTAGAAAGGACTACTACCATTCTATTGTATTTATTGACAGATTCAGCGGGGAAAATTTCTGTAGACAGTTGTCTCATTTTCCCCTAAAACAATACTTCAATTAAAATGTTTTAACTTTACGAGTTACACACCCTTACCTAATAGGTGTGTTTTACAAGTCAAAAGATATTATATACGCTTGTCGAAAACACCCGGTCTTACATTTAGTGTTTAAAGAAAATGTTCTCATACACAGACAATTCCAATCTAAGTATATACATTATTCTTTCAGATAGCCAATAATTTAATTTCAGCGCGAAATACTATCGCTTGTATCTCGTTTGAGATGCGCATTTGATATTATTGATTCCCTCACGATTAAGCATAAGATCATGTGTTTGTCGAGGCTAATGGTGGGAAAATAAAAACATTTATACACTAACTACCATACCCACTAACCTGTAAATAAATGATAGTACGATATTACTTAGCGGTCGTTAATAATATCGATATCTACTCTATGGTATATTAATGATACAAGCGTTTGAACGTGTCTTTATATTACATAAATATATCATTTTAATCCTTTGAATGTTAATTGGCATTATGTTGCTAGATTTTAAATAATTATTATTGATGAAAGATATGTTCCATGTCGTACGTACAGTTACATTTTAACAGTAAATGAATCTGCAAACGGTTTACTCGTAAAGACTTGCAGCCTTTTTTTCCTCAGATACTCGCCTCTATGTTGTCGATGATGATAAAGTTGGATTAAAGAAACGTTATTAGTCTCTTTTTCGTCTGTTTTAATTTTAAACTTCCCGTTATGTTTTACAGTTATTTGTGTGTATTTATGTGCACTACGGGCTTCACGGTTACTGATTTTTATTATGCTACCCTCGTGTTGAGGTTAAAACTTTCATCTTTCAAATGCTGTACATCACCCCATCACATTTTCACCATTTGATGTCTATTTGAGCCATTTCATATTGCGGAACCTACTAACCTTTCATTTCAACACTATCGTTGTTGAGTTGGAATTGGAACTGCCGAACGAGCGTTCCTTAAGTTGCTGTAATCCTAGCATTCAAGATACTGGATCATTTCTAGCTGATAAAACTTACAATCGTACTATAATACTACCTAACAATGCAGTTAACAACCGGTTTTAGGTTTGGGAATACTGTGTTTCATTAGTAATATTGTTTAGGAACGCGCGTAATAAATATAGGTACTTTCTTTTTTACAAGTCTAGATTCATTCCAGCGATTTTAATTTTCCAACGGAAAATACTTGTCAATAACACCCAGAAGTAATAACGGTAATGATAGTAATGAACCATTTAATACGTGTCTTCATTCGTTGAACGCGGTGGTGTCGTTGATGTTTTTATGCAGAGTTGTACTGCGTACCGTGCACGCACGGTGTCGCACCACCGCTGTCGTACCTTACGGCAAGGTTTATAAAATTATATTGTTCACGCGTACGTAAATACTATAAAAAGCCAGTAGTATAGTACCAGTACTTTACTAATTTAATAAACGAGAAAAGGCGACGGTGCCGTCTTGATGATCACACTTTGCAGAGTTACAGAGAGCAAATGGATGTTGCTTTGTCGGGTGACTATTGAGGTTTTTAATAAAACGGCAATGCATCTTTATATTATTACGAGAACTGGCATAACGTCTCTTATTATTGCAGGAGAAACCGTCATTATCATCTCTGTAATGGACTGAATAATTCCTACTCTGTGAGCCTGAAGTGTCATCATCGGAGGCAAGAAGATGCAAGTGGTTGAGGAAGTCAAATTCTTTCAAGAGGACAATCAATGTTGAGGCAAGTGTGATAATAATCATACAGCTGTGTAAGTTTGTGAAATGCCGTTGGTGAATGGTAGGTGATGCATCGCTGGTCCCCCATCTGTCTTTCTCGCAACGACCAGGAACTGGAAAAACAAGAGATATCATACAGCTGTGTAAGTTTGTGAAATGCCGTTGGTGAATGGTAGGTGATGCATCGCTGGTCCCCCATCTGTCTTTCTCGCAACGACCAGGAACTGGAAAAACAAAAGAAATTCTCATCATCTCATCATGGTAAATCATCGTTACTGGCTTACAATAATCGTTTATGAGTTTTAATACTTCTCCCCTTCGTAATTCTTAAGTTTAATCAAATATAAATAGTAGATTTAAACCAAAAGACATACATATAGTAATATCATTGTGTAACCCCAAATATGTTCCGTCGTGCAGAACAACTTTTCGTCACAGTCGTGACTTTCCACTTTTATTAGGACCTGTTAGTTTAGCTAGGTGGTGTATGTTTGTCTGTCTGTTTATACGTCGGCACGATAACTCAAACACTACACACTCACACAAATTCTGTTTTCACCCATCAATAGTTATGGTTAATAGCTTGGGTGAGTTCCACGATGGGGGTTTGGGGTCAACCAGGGGTCACTTAAAGTGACTCACTTTTAGAATCAATGCATGACCTATATATTTTAATCCACATATAGATAGACAATAGAAAGTTATAACGATTTGCAAAATTTGACCCAAATTGGTTGACCCCTTGGACCCCCAGGGGGCGGCAAAAGGGTCAACATTGATAAGGGCTATCGAGGAGACGTGTCACACGTGTCAATATGTCAACTCAGTGACACCCCCTTGGGGGTAGAAACAAGTAACCTCCATATATTTCTTTGACTTTTAACATAACTATAGCTCAAATTTGGTGCACAGATACATTGTATGTATTTGTATAAGTATACCAAGTTTGAGCCAGATTGGTTGATAACTCCGGCTTCCAGTTGGGGTCAACGGTCAATTTATCTTCACCATTAAGTTTCATGGTAATTTACATACCTAGCCCATTTTTTTGGATACTATTTAGGCTGAGTTTGATGCCAGTAAATTTGATTAAGAAGACATAATGACAGTTTCCTCAAGCTTTTATTTTATTCATTTCACCCCAAAATGTCTTTAGTCATAAAAGTCATAATCAATGAGTCAACGTTGCAAGGTTTCATTTATCATTCAAGAAACTCTAACCATACAGCGTTGCGCTGTTTTATGAAAACTTTTTTGAATGCCTAGTCGCTGGCTGGCACGTGTGTGTCTATAACATTTTATAGGATTCCAATAATAATTTATTTAAAGTGTTGTGCTTTTTATGCAACGTTTTATAGCATTTACAATTCAAAATTGACGCTGTTGACACGTAAATACTTGATCTTTGTCAACTGAAAATTGTGAAAAACAGCTACTATAATAATCTGGTAATGACGTTTCTGGGGCGGTAATATAACTAAAAAAAATCATTTCTGGGTTTGCTTGATGTCACATATATCTGTACGGTAACGGTGTAAGTTATTATTCCATTTTGGGGTAATAACGCTGCACTTATGCTGCTGTTGTACCTAGCGTTTTACGTCTCTCAATGCCCCTTATCTATCTGTGTAATCCATACCTGGATAATGTCCTTCCCATTTGCTGTTTTGGGTACGGTACGTATCCCTTTGTAAAATTATAATGTAAAATACACGTAACTGTATGTACCTTCAGTTTTGTGTACTGTTTCAATGATTAAATCAACTGTCAAAAACTATTTTTTGTATACTTATTCTCTTTGCGTGCTTTTCGGATTGCAATTTCATTGCACCGGATGATCACTAATAACAGAAGAAAAGTTGGCATTTTTTGTCGACATTTGTATGTACCGTTATGAGCGAAAGTTGACGGGCACAAGCCTTACACTTGAGCCCGCAGAGACTTTCAGCGACACATCCTTGCTACTCACCTTTAGTTAGTATAAAAAGATGCTTACCAGCATACCATGGAATCGTTAATCTAGGTTGCAGTTATGCTACACAAATGTAGGGGCACTATAAGACGACATGAATATACAATTTTATTTTACTTACGTGACGATGTTCCCGTTGTGATTACAGGCATAAATTCGTTCCAGAATGCACATGTATGAGCTCTGGGGCCCTTTCCCGTGCCTCGGGTTTCAGAATGGAGAATAAAATAATTTGGTTCTGCCTTCGTGTATAATGGCCAGTCCTCTCCGTCATTTACGTCCACCGGACGCCTTTACAGGAAGACAAAAAGTATACAACAAGCCATCAATTAAAGATTTATGTCCCATCTTGTTTCCATCATTCGTTGTGATTTGAGTGGCAAAACATTGTGGAATTAAACTACTGAATAATCTATTTAAAGCACATTGCAATAGTTAGATTCACAATGACAATGACACACTGAAAGCTTTGCAATAGTCTATTCCTCATCCACAGTTGTCGTATCTAGTAGTAGGTATATGTATACAATATTATCTGTATTCGTGAGTTTTTATCTATTACTCCTCGATGTGGAGTCCTCGTTCAAAACTGTTCCTTGCTGGAATTTCGTATGATGTCACATTCCACTCACAAACGTATTGAGTTGAACTGCGTCACTTGCAACTTGAGTGCAACTTGTTTTGTCTTAGCATTCCAATCCCGTTATTTACATAATGACAAAACTGTGTTATGAAAGTAAAAGCTGGGGATCAAGTGTACTAACCGTTAAACGATTCATCTCAGGGGTTCAGTTGGAAGCCGTGATATACTATAAAAGGTATCTTATAATAAGTTAGCTTGTATTCGAGAGGATTTTTAGTTTTCTCTATTGTGAGAAGTAATTCAGGTGATGGAGAACAAAGTGGACGGTATTGTATTTTCATGAGAAAAGCAAGGTTTGCTGACTACGAACAAACAGACAAATATTAGCAATTGTTTGGCTATGTACAAGACGCAATGCAAAAGCGTTATTAATAAAAAACTACCATTAAGTACGTACCTATGGGTAGGTATCTATACGTTATACATTAATGTTAGGCACGAACAAGGTAAAGTATGTAAACTAAACGCATCAGATCTGCTAGTTCTGTAATATAAGCACTATAAATAGAATGACTAAAGTTTTGAAGTTTTCAAAAGACCAGAAAATAAGTGTTTAAAAGCAGCTAGGTTCTCGTGCTACTCCACCTTCCGTTAGAATCATATGAAAAGTTTTCGATGGTTTCGAGTTGCGACCCAATCCCAATCCACCAGCATAGTTCCTTAGAGTGATCGACGTTTACGGTTGAATTGAACCCATATCCTGGACTAGGGCATGGTTTTTTGATGACTGACTAACTTCAGTCACAAGACTATACTTATTTTGAGAGGACATGATTAGTGAAAATAATAATAATAGTGAATGGCAAGAAAACAACTAAATAAATGAAGAGCTGTTCCACTTATTCGAAAATTATTCTATTAAATTTGCTGGTGCTGTGTTGTGTTTCTGTCAAAAGCAAAAATTCCTATAAACGAGGGTCTGTGAACACAAGAGACAAAGGCTCAGAGAGAAAGAGTAGTAGTAGTGGTAGTATAATATAATAAGTAAAGGTAGAGAAATACCTTTTTGGCTAATAAGATTTATCGAGACAAAAAAATATAGAAAACAAGAGAGAAATAATTTTGATCGTATCGAAACGTAGCAATGTATTTCTTTAGCAGAGAGCGAGTTGTACTTGAATTGGACAAGTATATTATAGGAAATGCGCCTACCACAATTGATTAGGTGAGGAGGTGGTAACAACAACAGAATTCGAGACAGGTGAAGAGGTTGAAGAACTTATCGGTACCGTGAAGAAGGAGATACCAAAACCAATTGCAGTAAAAGTCGAGGCAGTTACGGTGCTCAGGTGCTTGTGAAGATGGATGGGCAAGGCGAACAGTAACAAGATGCTATATATACAGGGGGAGGATACAGACACATAACACACAACAACAACAACAACAGACACATTATAGTAGAAGATTATTACAACCTATTATAATCAATAACCACCATACCACTACCACCAGCAAATTCACTTTAAATGGTGTTTGTAACTTAGAACATCAAGTATGAAGCAAGTCTTAAATTGTAATATTATTACAAGAAAATACGATTAATGTAACTTGTGGTAAAAGTACTAATTATAAGAGAACGAAACACGGGAATCGTACAAGGACTATTATTGGACTGTTTAAATTATCGACAAACTAACTACCACTTGGAATTCTGAAGAAGGGAGTATTTTGGGAGGAGCATATGAACAGGCACAATACGAAACAATGTGGTTTGTAATTCTTCGTAATACGCTTATGTACTTGATATAAAATAAATACTACATTGTATTTGTACACAAGTAACGTACTTCTTACTCGTTTTGAAGTTTAATTGATATATACACTACGTAGTACAGCATTATAGAAAAGGGCACAAATGTGGGGTCTTCTTTTTACAGGGAGGAAAGATGAAAGAAGGTATGTTCTAATCTACATCTATATTTAATGAAATCACATCACAGCAGGGCTGCCGTCGTTGTCATTCTAGTTTTAGTATCTGTAGTTGATCAATAATGTATTATTTAAAAGGTTAACAAGCATTGGTAAAAATGTCAAAAGGAGTGATGGGGTAAAACATGTAGATATATATATACTCTGGAAAGTGGAAAGACAGACATATGAGGTGTATAAACGTACGTCCATTATAAGCATTGGTAGTAAAACTAGTAAAATATGTAGGTAATATTGTACACATTATTATTGCTTGGCGGTGCTTAAGGGGAGGGGTACGGTTAAGCTCCTACTTGTTGGGTGACGTCTATATCTATTTAGCCATCTACAACGATACAGCTTAGAGGCAGTACAAAGAATTGTGCCTACTACAAATAATTGGACCAGGGAGTTTTAAGTTTGTGAGGACTTTTCCATCATTTTGAGTTGCTCAAATCTCATGATAGAATGTTCGCCATTCAAATGACTATACCGCCATATCTGATGATGATGCAGAGTTTGAGTTTGCACGTTTCTTCAGGTATTCATTCGTTTTCACCTAATAAGGTATTTAAAGATACTTATCGGTACTGCTATTGCTGTATTCTACACAATGTCTCCGTTTTTCTTTATTAAAGACATCACACCATACAGCACGCTTACATAACTAGATTCCTACGAACGTTCCTTTTAGATGATGATGTCTTCCACTCCTAAACAATGATAAATTTTCGCTTGAGTAGATACAAAACTACACAATATCGTACTTGTCCGCTGTAATTGAAAGATTAAATTACCCCGTCACTTCACAGTAATGATTTTCACTCACGTTGTTGAACGCCTTCTGGGACACTTTGGAAATTAAACTTACAATAAAAGTTACTTTCTCCATTATCACCATCACTCACATTTTTCAAAGAAGGTTAGTAAGGCAAGTAGTTGCCTTCACATGTCATTGTGCTCGCTTTCTTTCGTGCATTGGATACAGTCAGCACGTATGCATTTATATTCTATATACGCCGCATAATAGCACCATTGCCACTACTATCTGATATTTTTCAAACCATTATTGCAGACAAAGTAAATGTCTAGAAAGCAACGTTGAAGTTGATTTTGAAAAGTAGAGAATTTAAGGGAGATTGCAAGTAAGGAGTGTACATACAAAACAAACCTGCACAGATACTTGATTTGATCATTACAAAACAAGGGGGATTCCCGTTGTTTAAATGTTTTTCTTTGAAAGAAGAGAAGAAACAGGAAAGACCAGTAACGAACCTGAGTGAAAAAGTAGTAGTACACGGGTGCGTTGTGAGAGGCATAGAGTTCCGCAAATTTGTTGGTCGGGCAAATGAAATAATAGTCTCCAACAAGGTCTGCAAACTTTTCAGTCACTTTACAAGGATCCTTAGGGTCTTCCCAGTGCGTGTACTAAAGGGGAGAGCAGCGGCGCGTGAGAAAGAAAGAAAAAGACAGAGCACACTTGATGAAACCGATTTGAACTGTAGCATACTTCCACTAAAGATGTTTGCTAACTTGCGTTCCAGGTTACAAATATTTTAGCCTTTGCTCTCTGTAGCCATCTTTTGATGCTGGCAACGACATTTCTCAGCGTCATTTACTTAATGAAGATGAAATGAAACGTATTTTTCACCTTATTAAATCAAGTTATCCAAGCAGCTAAAATCTGCTAAAGGGCTAAAAGGACCTTATTACTTTGTTATGCTTTATAAACATACCTCACTAAAATTATTATTATTATTAAAAGTCTTCATTTAATCATTTTACATTTGCAACCCCAAGTCATAATTTAAAAGAAAACAAACAAGATGACTTTTTTACAAAACGTTTAGTGAATTTTAAATATCTTTATTTTCAGCGTTCAGTACTGTGCATTTACAGTACTGAACAGTAAAATGTCTT
>JAHZNB010002895.1:0-46630 GCA_027744295.1 Callyntrura guangdongensis | reverse complement strand
TGAAATGGCAATACAACAACAACAACATCCGGAACAATATGACCAGCAAGTGCATCAAAACCACCTGTTACACAATCCAGTAAATCAGCAAATAAAAATGCAAACATTGCATGTAGGTGAAATGGCAATACAACAACAACAACAACCGGAACAAGATATAAATATTTTAGGAATAGACAGCCCCCCAATACATCAAGATCTTTTATTTGAATTTGAAAAAGAACTCCAGTGTTCCAGTGTGTTGTACGACCCAATACTAGATCTTCATGATCCTTTACCCGACTTTCTGTGAGAATTTCAGTTTGCACAGTAGGTTTTTAATGCCTAAATATATAAAAGTAAAATAATACATGCTAGAAATTCATTCATAAATACAAGTTTTTACAGGAAAGTTGCTTCTCTAGTACTGTGTTTCTAGTTTATATTATACTACTTTATATTATTATAATTATTACACATTCTTGTTATAATAAACATTTACTCATTCAATCATTCACATGAAAACATTTTATCACGCGTTTGTCATTTTTTACTGAACTTTTCTACTACTACTGCATTATCTCGTCATTTCTAATTTCACACTTGTCATTTTTTCTTCACATAGCTTAGATAAGCATATTGGGTTTACCGGGAGATATTTGCTAACTTGTTTGCGTTTCTTCCTTTCCACCATTTTGTTGTACTCGGGCATTTACCTTTTGTGATCATCATTCATAAACACAGCTGTAGTTCCGATGGTTAGCATACACTAACTCTTATGGGCACTTATATATATGTGTATCTTACAGCTGGGTTGTAAATAGGGCCTTTCAAAAGCATAAAATGCATAAAAAGCATAATGAGGAAATAAACTATGACAGGCTAGCTAAATAAGCTTTTCTTGTGTTAACAAAACAATTTGATGAAAAAATTTTGAAACCAAAAAGCATAAAAAGCATATTAAAATCCAAAAAGCATAATTATAGGAAAAAGATCATAAAAAGCATAATTATAGGAAAAAGATCATAAAAAGCATAATTATAGGAAAAAGATCATAAAAAGCATAATTTAGCCTTAAACTTTACAAATTTTCGACCTTTTCATAATTTTTTCAATAAAACCATTACGAAAAACAGATTATTGATAGATTTGTGCATTTTAAAAAGAATAAATATCAACAAAATATGTATTTTATCGATTCTGCCATATAAACTCTACATCTACATGGATATTTCATATTTCTTTGAATCGTATGTATACGTAATAGTAACATACATGTATAAACATGCATTTAAGCATTAAACAACAATATGTTGTAAAGATGTAAGATTTGTTAATTCACAATACAACATAGATTTTTCCCAATTTTGAATATTATGTTTAACAGTGCCATTACTAAGAGTAAATATCAACAAAATATGTATATTATCGATTCTACCATATAAACTCTACATCTACATGGATATTTCATCATTCTTTTAATCGTATGTTTACGTAATTGTAACATACACGTATGAACATGCATTTAAGCATTAAACAACAATGTGTTGTAACGTTGTAAGATTTGTTAATTCACAATACAACATAAATTCTTCCCTATTTTCAATAACGAATTTAATGTTTTAAAATACTTAAACTGTAATATTTTGTTAGGTTTATAAATATGACTAACGAACGGATAGATATTGATGCAGTAGGATGTCAGGTACATATCGATTGGTGAACTAACCCAAAATCTTCAAAAATAGTTACGACAAACCTCCAAAAATATTAAAGCATTTTAAAAACAGGAGAAAATGATAAAAATAACTTTTATAAATCTTTATATGATAAAAACTGCACTTCTAAAGCAATTTCTACACTTGTTTTTTAAAAAAGCATAAAAAGCATAATTTTCCGACAAAAAAAGCATAATGGTCCGACAAAAAAGCATAAACAGGCAACTGAAAAAAGCATATTTTGAAAGGCCTTAATTATAATACAGTCAAGCCAGGGGTAGTGATGATAACATGATGGTATGGCAAAGGAAATCTGTCTACTGCGGGCACCACTTTGTTTAGGGTTTTAGCATGAGGATAATTATGTATGCACTCTTTTCTTCCTCTCTATCTGTAGCCGTCAGCGGTATCATTATAAATGAATGAATGAATACACAAAAATTTTAACAACAAACTGTATACTACTCGTCTAACAGCGGTTTGAATGCATTTGGCACTGCTCCCACCATTAAACCTCCTCCGGATATAAACTACTTACTTTTTACATCCAGTCTTTTTCTTTTATCTTCCTCTCAAACAGAAAATCAATACAACAAGTTAAAAGGAGAAAGAGTTTTTATGGTCTTTCTGCCATTTTTCATTCTTTTTATCATGATCTAATTCCTTTCTTGAATTCATTTCATAGTCCGTCGATTATGTAGTCAGTGAGCAGCAACAGTGACGTTATTATGATGATGCCAACAAACTAGCACAGACAACCAAGGAGTATGGTCGCTGTGCGGTGTCTTTCGTGAACAAACTTTTTTGCCTGCTGTGTTTTAAATCGTAAAAAATCTAACTCCGTCATTTTTATAGTAAAATTTTTAATACATAGTGAAACCTCATAAGAAGTTCATGAATTCTGCCAAGAAATATGTTTGAAGGACGTTACGTGACAACATAATAACCGTTATATAGTAGTACGTTTGGGTAGTTTTGATATTTACTGACAAAAGGAGTAAAAAACACTTCACCTTCAGATCAGTGAAGCGTCATAACTCGTCACGATTTGGTTTTTAAATATTTGTACAAATTATTAAATATTGGAAGACACCTCGACGCAACTTTGACATAGACTGTTACTGTTACGTTAAAACCAACGTTTACACAGTTAGTTCTTAGCCAATCAACTTTGTTGTTTTAAGGATCAAAGTACATAAGAACGGCATCGCCAACTTTTCGATGATTTATGCTTCATGTACCCTCCAGTTTTCAACGAGAGCCAAATCGTTACTAAAACAAATGATTCAATTAAAACACATACCAATTTAATTAGTTAAAAAGCTCGATGGCAAACTAGTTAGATCAAACAAACTAGTAATCCCATTGCGCCATTTTCTACGGAATCACTGAAAACTGAGCACTGTTTACTCACTTAGTTGGGACAGATGACCAGATTAAAAGAATTAATCAAAGACAGTCCCTCAGTCCCTGGTACAACAAACATCGGTTACGCTATATTTGGATTACGTAATACTTTATTTGTTTAAACTTACAGTAGAATAGAAGGCACGAATTGGACAACACCTTACTAGATTCAGATCGAGTTTAAGTGATATAGTAGAACAAAGTAAATTGTGCAGGGATCCTTTTCATAAAATTCTATATATGTATGTATAAAAAACAACCCCGACGCATTTTTGAAACAGGTGAAAGTTAGAATTTCATGAATACACAACAACCGCACCCTACTTTTCTGGTATTAAAAGTTACTGAATAGCCGACAGGTCATGTTTATTTGTAGCTCTTTTTATCTCTTGCCAACGTAATGCGCCGCTTGATACGAACTACTGCATACCATGTCTCTACTCTACATAGTTTGTTGAATTGATGTTTTGTAACTTATAAAGTTAAAGTAAAAGTACATATACAGTCAACTAAAACACTGTAATAATTTCGTTAAAAGTAGACGAGAAAAAAAATGTTTCTGAGCTATTATTTCAAACCTGTTCTGCAAAGATATATAATAGTTTATTGTTTTATCTTTGGTTGTAAACTTTGTTTCACGTTACCCCTACCAGCGGTTTGTAATCCAAATCCAGAATCAAGCTGTTGTTGATCGGTCGTCATCACCGTTTAACTGAAAAGCTACGTAGTACGTGTGATGGGAGTCTTATTTCAGTAATTTCAGTGAAATAACTTGTGACTTGTATATAAAATATGTGTAAAATTCAGCCAATACGGAAACATTATGACTGAACAGGGTTCTATGCACACAACGCAACATGACAAGACAAACGTGCAGTGAAACTTCACGGACGCCATTACGAAACCAGGTGATTTAATTCCAAGGTCTGTGCTCGAATATAATCAACTTCAATAATTATTATTACAGTAATTACTTTGTAATTACATTTCTGTTAATTTTTAATATTACTTACGTCGCCGAGCTGACGTACCATATTCATCTAAGCGACAGATCTAATTTACTTTGTCGGTTAATTGAATGTGAGTACGTATGCAAATTAAATTCTAGATGAATCTCGACTCAGCATAGAAGATAATTGAATATTGATCTACCACCATCACTACAATTTTGGTATCAGGAAACAAACGCTGCACGAAGGCACTTCAGAGAGTGTACTTTCCTGAAAATGTTGGCAGAGTTTCAGGCGATAATTGGTACTTGTTGTTTAAAAATATAAGGACGGTAGTAGTTTAGCTTGAAGTTGTGTTAAAATAGAAAACATTTTCGATCAGTTTAATTTTAAGATAACTACTTGGTGACGTTCCAGAAAACTTAATTTGACAATGCCAACTACCCACAGCCATGTATTTATTTAATGTCGAATGTAGCATAGATAGTAATTATTATTAAACATCAACTTTTACGCAAATGCTAACTTTTTGTTGTTAATTCTAGAAAACCATAAATACCTCAGTAAAAAAACTGGGCACGCTTTGTATTTGCATGACAACAAATTGTCTTCGAAATTTAAGATCCAAATTAGTGAAAGCAATCTTAGGTATGTCTGTCCGTCCACCGTTCAATACGATATGTAAGATGATATTGAACACAAACTGTTTAATTTGGTTGTCCCGTTAGGCGCTATATCGGAGGCAATGTTATGACATATAAATAACTTATGCCAGGGGAAAAAACCTCAAAAACTTTCCCTCGCAACTTGCATTAAAGCCGTGTTGCCATGCCGAATGACATGTTTTGATTGTGAATTTTTTTAACCAAAATCTTGCTAGTTTTGCTGTTTTAGTAGAGCGTGTGAAAAGATCTATTTTAAATGAAAGGCTAGACATATTTTTTGTTTTAACAAGAAACAACACGTCCCAGTAGGCCTGAGGAAAATGGTGCTGAAAGGATACTTGCAAAAAATATTTAAAAAAGGGAACAGAAAATAAACATAACGATGTTTTCTTATACACAACACGAACTAATAAAAGGAATAACAAAACGTTCCTTATTTTTTCTCTTTCTTAACACACTTGTCAGCAGGAAAGCATTCATATATAAACGCTACTGATGACGACGACTGATTGGAACAGACAACGAAAATGAAAAAGTACGAACTAGGTACGTACACGCTGCGCTCGTGTGTCGTGTCATGTCTAAAGCCTTTTCTCAAGTTAGCAGATGAATAGTCTCACACATGCATGAGTGAAGATGTGAATGAGCTTTTGAGGACTTGGTTTAGGAAAATGATTTTTTCTAAGTAGAGTTGCCTCGCGAATCACAACAATACCTGCTGCTGACCACAGATACCACCGCGAGCAATTATAGTAATAATTTTGTGTGCAGCTCACGGTAAAAATGAAGAAAAAGCAGCAAATACTTTTTAAGAATGCCAATGATATATAGCTTTTTTCACAAAAGCTCCTTACAGTTGAGAGATAAACCGTGGAGGATAGTTTGTGTAAAAAATTTTTTTTTTAAAAAGTAATATTATTGTCGTTGTTATTAGTACTCCATGATCATCCCAGCGGACATCGCTTCAGAATCACAATGAAAAGGAACAAAATGATACGATAGTAGAAGACGAAATACGAAGAACAAGGACCATCATAATCATCATCATCGTCGTCAAGTTGTATGTTGTCGAGGGATCAATGACCCAGTAGTATACACGTAATAATATTATACTGAATGGCGATTTTTATGTTGCAGTTTCTTGTCCATTCCACTTCCACTACCACGACGACGGACGACTACTACGAAACTACCAAGAATATGTTATGTATTTGTAAACTAATCGTAAGTAAGTAAGAGAATGATGAAAGGAGAAGCCAGACTTAAGAGGTACAGTACAGAGACGGACAAAGATTGACTGACAGACAGTGAACAGCTCGAAGGAATCGCACAAGAAGAGGAGGATTAAATAAGGAAAACTAAACTTTTGTGATCAACTTGAGTTAGTAGGGAGTTTAGTCCTTCTCATCATCATCATCATCATACAAAAGTAAGAGAGGCACACATGGAAGTAGACAGACAACAAAATTATGTATGGTATGATGTTCATCATCATTTATCCATCCCAAATACCATCGTGTCGGATAGATGATGATAGAAACTGAAACAAAACAACACAAGAGCATCATCATCATCCATGCATGGCATACCACATTTTATATCGACACTCGTCAGTGTGTAATATATTATGCAACAAAAACCGTGGTTTATCATGCAACTGCAGGGTTGAACATATGCGGACGTGGTGGACACACATTTTTTTTTGCTGTACAATTTTGTGTATGATGAAAAAGAAAAAAAACTCTCTCTGATCAGTCTGATCCTCTGGCGATTTTTTTTCGCTCTTTCTGGTTGGACTCCGACTCCGATGAAGATCAGCGTAATAATTGCTAATCGGTAATGCACCATTTAAAAAAAGACTTGGGGAGAGAATGAATGGACGGTAAAGGGACTAGCTGATATAGCAGAATTTGTAGAATGTCGTATCCTACATAATATGTCGTCATAATAGTACAGAAAAAAGTGGCGGATGGGCACACTTTGAGTATCAACAGTAGGCGAACGCCAAAAATATAGACAATTTTAAATTCTTTCGATGGCTGAAAATGTCTGCAAAGAGTTGATAGTACGTAATATGACTTAATACTCTGTTCTGTGCTCAAAAATGCCGAAAGTGCTCTTCCGCTATGCGGAAGTATGGCTGTCACAATTTTACGAGATTACAACCGTAAAACCATCAAATCTGCATCGGGTGATAAAGTTTCTCGCACTACTAGATAACCACAGTGACACGTTAAGTTGATATTTTTTTGTGGAAATCGGTACTGAAATTCCACATATGAAAACGTAAACGTACGTAGACAGACAAACCGAACAATATCACAATTTGAAATTGCTTTTTTCCGCTACTACTCATATAGTTTATAATAAGCAATTATTTACGAGACATGCATGGGGAACAATTTACAATTTACATCGTTATTCACCTCGTCTGAAACTAAGGTGTTCAGCGTAAAAATAATGTTACTTGGAGAATCGAGAAATTTGTATGTGATATATGGGCCTGGCACTTTGAAGGATAGCCAACAAAATAATTACGGTTATTTATCACAAAAATATATCATACATATATACGGTACGTATTTCGTGCATGTATGTAATTTAACGAACATGCAAATACTAGTTACAGATAAACTACATATACTACAGTATACATTATGTAATGCTGCTTGCTCGAAAGTGCAAACTTTTACAACAACTACGTGCTGAAGATGAGCTAACGCGGCTGGCGTCTACGTCTCTACGAAAAAAATGTACACAGCCACGGTCATAGTCAAAGTTTAAGTGTAATTTCACTTTTCTTTTCATGCAAGTGCTATTATCCATTAAAATGCAATTTATTGAGAGCCCGTAGTCAGTCCATTAATTTCTGTAACTGGTTGTCGATCGATCGAGTCCTCATTTATTTACGTACAAATTACTCAAGTCTCTGAGGCATTAAACTGTACAATGTTTCGTCTCTGTACGAAAGATGGAAAAAATGTTTGCATATTTCATTTGAATACATTATAACACTTTTTTATCATATTTTTAGCTTTTGCGATGATAATAAACCTACAAAAATAGATCCAATGAAATCAGCAAGAATTCGATTAATGATTTATTTAACTGTATCATACATTCATGTTCATGAAAATGATCATTCTGTAAAATTTTGCCTTGATCAATGGTATTCAGTTAATCATCCTGTGTGTAGTAACTCTACCACTACTACTAATAACATCCACAGATATTCTTCAAACCACCCAGCTGACCCAACACATTCACAACAACAACGTAATAACTAGGTGTCGATGTCGAACCAAAGTACCTACATGTCACGCCAACATCATTCATATCATACGCGTCAATTTCATATGGTATTTAATACATTATCATTCAAAGAAGACTTATTCATTTCTCACAAAATTAAAACCATTCCAAAGGCCGCTATTACTCCTTGTAGTCAGATTAAATCACTACTATGCAACTTGAAGGTTTACATTCTTCTTTAAAATATATTTAACATTAAAGTAGTACGAAAATACAACTCAATCTATACAATGTATTTACAATTTACCATTTACCTAACTCCTTGTGTACTACCTACAACAATACTACAATACGCATACCTATAAACATTACCATTACCTCCTTGTATTGCCCGAATGAATTGTCCATTTCATAAACATTTAATTTCTTTGACGTACAACAATGTAATTTTTCAGGTTTCCTTTCATTCTTATAAACTACCCCACTTGACACTGCTGTTGCAACAATAAATGGGTTCGTCGTTGTAATAATAATACCAACTAACAACCTGTTTTCAGTGTTTTTCATAAAACCAAGTAAATATATTAATACCACCACGGTCGTGGCGGCAGTATTTGTAGGGCAATCGTACTAAAAACGAACAACAACGGAAAAGAAAAGATTATTATACACACTGATAGAAAATGCTGATCAAGATAAAAGATAAAGTATATTGTAAGGCACGATGACGATGATGATTTGATGATATTTAACAACAGATAAAAAAACAACTGCTGCTGTTGTGCTTCTCGGCAATGCACTCGAGAAAAGTCCAAAGAACCTACTTTACTTTTTTATGCATTTCTAACCAATAATCGTACAGTGTACGTGCACACTTGAACTGCTGTGCTGCATTGTTGTAAACACGACGTCAGCTACTACAGTACATGCACTTACAACTTTGTTAAAATCTCCCATCCATCCCCCGTTGAAGGAGTATTAGTAATTACTGTAATGGAAAAAAACTGCAAAAACACAACATTAAGTGCCGTGTGAAATCATCAATTTGTTTTCTTCGATATATTTCACAATTCGCAGTGTATGTGCATATACAACTAATTATATTTTATTTCAAATACATACATATTATATGTCTTAATCCTTTCATATAACTTGGTGTAGTACTGCTGTACGGCTGATGACGATGTTATTTTTTTCTCCTTCCCTGCCTGCCTGACTTGAAATGATGTCTGATGGATGATGATGACTTTCTGTTGCATGTGTACACATCATAATATCATATCACCAATCAGTATCATATCAGCAAATATGTACTCCTACAAATACTTACGGCTCATGCTACGTTACGTTACACTATACAGCTGTCTACTTGTTCCTCTGTCTTCCTTACAATGAAACTTGCGGTTGTGACTGCGATTGCAATTCAAGATCAAGAGCACAAAGGCCGAGCGTGGTGGTGGTAGTAGTGTAGAATCCTCCATCAGTTAAAAGTAAGTGTCTATTCTCTCTGTAGGCGCTGCTACTTGTGAGCAACTACCTATTCATTACATTTAATACAGCTTATTACGAACGGTCTGATGATGTCTGATGTGTGCAGAATAGCCGCATACCATTATTTTGTCAGTAACGTCAAGTCCGGTGATTGATATGCGTATAACGAATAATCTTGTTACTTCTTATTATCATCCCAGAGAGGTGAGAGCAATACCTTTTTTATGATTAAACTCGGCTATTTCATGTCGATTAATCTATTTAACGTATCACAGCATGTTAAGTGCAACTTCCTTTTTTCTTTTCATCCAACTTTACACGCTGTTGTCGTGATTGTAGATGATCGAGTGCGTATAACACTGTACATGCCTACACAATGGTATGATGATGAGTACCGTACAAACTTGAGTATACTAATGTAATCGAATCTTCACCATCCATCCACCTGACTCGTCTTTCTCCTACTACTAAAATACAAAATGCCATTACTATTACCCTATCCCTGAATCGCAAAACTCACCACCAAAACATTACGCTTCTTGTGTGTAAACGTAAACTATGTAAACTCAAGTAAACTGTTCATCATCACATCACCCATAGCATACAAACTGAAACTTGACTTCAGTACGGCAACATTTGCACCAAAACAAGTACCAATTTTTTTTTGCAAAGTTTGCAAGTTTGCGCTTGCTGTAAAGTTGCGTGGCACCCATTCTTATGAATGAGCATTGCAAACAGACAGTGTAGGTAACATCACACAAGAATGTGTGTATCTGTGCAACTTTCACATTTTCCAAGGAAGACACACAGAGGGAATCATGTACTTTTGTTTTTTTGTTTTTATATTTATGTGTAAGTATACGAGATCGTAAAAATAATTACGTGCGTGTTGCTAATGACGACCAGTTTAATGCATGAAACAAACGTACCGACTTACAAAAATAATATAAATATTCAGACAGTTTAGTTTCAGGCAATAATTAGTAGGTACATTTTCAAACTTATACAAACTGATGTAATAGTAACCATATACATATATGCGTACTCAATCAAGACGGATTTTTGTGAATTTGATCTTTTTATATGTAAACAGTAACTAGATCTCGATCTGGGTAATGAACCGTTTGCGCAATAATGATAGTACACGATGATGTCTTGTATTTGTTTACTTAGGGATAGTATGCGAAATTTCGAAAATGCTTTTTTCCTTAAATAAATGCAGCCATCGGAAACAAGTTATTAAATAATCATGGTCATTCGCTTTCATTTATCCAAAGTCATTTTAATTTCTTGTGCACAGGTTGGCAAAACGTTGAATCGATATAACGCTCAATATTAAATAATACTGATAATAAAAGTAATGAGTTCACCCATCAAATTAAAACCTAAAACGAGAAACACGGTCGAATGAGCACAAATAGTGAAAATTGGTTGAGAATCAGTGAAATGTGGGCTATTACCATAATTGGGAAGAACGCAGATTGAATGGTAGAGAGGTAACTTAATAGAATGAGCAATAAATTGGTTCAGCTAACCCTTTTGAACGGAAGATGTAACATGTTACGTAATGACATGAGATTACTCCATGAGACAGTTCGTTTGGCTTTGTTGAGAAATAGTGCAAAAGTTTTTTTTGTAAATGTAAAAATACGATCGCAATAAAATATTATGGCCTTCGAGGTAATGAGAATCATAAACAGATGGATGCAAGCAAACTGAAATTGATCTACATGACGAGACCACATGCAAAAGAAACCCCAGCATACATGTGCATATAATATGAAAAAAGGAATATTATGAAAATTGAGAGAAACACTCGAACGTATCTAGGATATATATTTCCATGTAATCACTTAAACATTGCTAACATAAACGGTTTGAAAATGTTCATGACAGACGTGCCAGAAAATGATATGATGTTTAAGATGAAACGGTTCGACTGTTTCTGCCGTCTGACGATGGTCGTTATTTGATGATTAGATCAGTTTTCCTAACGAAGACAACGACGACGTCCGTCCATCCGGCGTGTACGCCACAAACTAAGCTACCAGAAATGAATACTTCCTTCATTACAGCCTGCCATCGTTTTCAGCGAAAATTGCTTACTTAATGTTCATATATTTACATAATAAAGTTAAACAAAAGAGATATGTGGAGTGTGTGATACATTTGCAATCAGCACATCCACGTACTGCCTGCCCTCTCTACCTATGGAAGAGCGACAAAAGGAGACGTGCACGTCGTCCGTCCACTTCATTTTTAAACGTTTATTTTGCAGAAATTGTTATTCACAACGACTTCCAACTCAATCCTGCCCATTCGCGAGGAAACCCGCCGTGTGTGCATAGCACAACGGCATCAGCAGTTTACCATCTGCAAAACTGTACAGCAATGGATATGGTTAAGGCAGTAGTTTAAGAAATACTACATTTGGCAATTTAGCGAATCTCTGCTTCTACTTGCTTAAACGGTAATGATCTTTTTGATTTCATCTAGAGAAACGCGAGAGCGAAACTTCTACACGTTTGTGTGGCATTAAGGTATGTAAATAAATATACCCTAATAATATTTAAGCTTGAATGACTGTCAACAGATGCATAGCAACAGAATCAACACGCATCATATGGCAGACAGTAGCGGTCCACAAGATATTGTGCAATATTTCAAGGAGATAATCGAAATCTCATGTAGAAGTAGTTACCGTACGTTCATGGATTCAAAGATAAAAAGAAAATGAAGGAAGTAAAAAGTAATACACGGCAAACGTTCATTCGACTCATCGAATAAAGCTATAAAGCTACAATGGATTCCTTTCTTTGAAGCCGATTTAATTTAAAACAGACCAAAAAATACATACTAGCAGCAGCAAGAGCAGCTAGTGCAGTGGAATAGTGGCATTTGGATCAATATTAAGTAATTTCACTTACTTTGAACTTTGCACAACGTTAATTAAACATGGAAAATGTAAATTCGTTCAAATTGAGTCCTCTCTTTGTCCTTCGTCGCTGTCGTAATGAACAAAGTCTTCAGTTGCTTTACTTTACTGCATCGCATCACTAAAGAGGGCTATTTTCTGGGTTTTAGTAGTACCCAAAGGATGTGAAAATAAATGGGGAAAACAAAGTTACATTTCGCGATAAAATACACAACAGTCAAGAAAATAACTGGGAAATGCTTTCGCCGTGACGGTTTTCCTGCCGCTGCTCGTAGCTGCCATTCACAATCATCATCACCATCCCTATTCCTCCTAACAAAAAGCCCGTAAAACACGTGATTGAGCTGACTGTAAACCGTAAACACACAATAAGACGTGCTGAGAGTTCCATTCTCTACTTTGCGATGACGATGAATAGAAAATTAAGCATGGCATTCCATAGTTTACCCTTTCGTTTTGTTCTCTCTGTTGCTTCATTGTTAGCATTTACGAAGCTGTCAGCGTTTTACATTCTTAAATGAGATAAATAATATGTATATAATGAAAACCGCAAGCTCATCATCATGACTTTTTGGGTAGGCCCTCAACAGTAGTGCGTTGAAAAAAATTACAACCTGATTCGATTGCTACAGTTTAGATGATGTATGATTTAGAGAATGTAATGTCCCCCAAATTTTGTGAGCAAGCAAATACTAGAAGTGATGTACACGAAGCACGTATAGAGCTGCAAAATATAATAAAACTATTATCACATCTTGTCATCTTCATCTTTTCCATTGCTTTTATTTCCTTCATTCCTACTTTTTTATTTTCAATTCAATGTCACGGTTGGCGGCGACGGTGTTGGTGGTGGTGTACTACCTTTCACTTCACTGACGCTGATAAGTACCACTGATATGTGTGCAATGATTGCGGGCTGTAAACCCGAAAACGCTGCTGTCAGCAAAATATGATTACCTAACAATGTTGGCTCACGCATGAAACTTAAACAACAAGTAGGTAAATACGTGTATATATAATGCATGCGTCCATTTTACCACTTCTGCTGTCTCAGCAAGAAACTTTTTTTGTTACCATAAGCCGATACTTAGTTTTTTTTACATGTCGTTGAAATGAACGATGTTGCGTTCATCTTCAAACTGAATGAAACTCTTTTTTAGGATACAACGTTTTCAAAACAAGATCAGTAAGACACATCGTCAATAAGCAGATGGGCAGATTACAATTTATTATGATTACGCACGGTAGGTAACCCGACTTTGAATGTCAAAATAAATGAGAATGTAAACTGTGTGAAAATAACTCACAATCAGAGACGCTTTCAACCTGCAACGTCAACATAATAAGTTACTATTTAGGGCATCCTCTCTTTTCTATATGTATCCTTTGACAGTGTGCGGGATTCTATTACTACTTTGAGCAAGGAACAGCAAACATCAGCAGATGTTAAACAGACTCCCCGACTCATGCATTTTTACTTTGTCTTGTATACTATTATTATTTGATATCACTCCGTTTTTGAACGCCTAATAGTCAAAGTTGCACAATGTTTAGTAATAATAACTTCACAACAGTTGTCACGGTTTTCTTAGTGATCACAAGGAACGATGGGAAAATAAGATAAAGTTGAAACTTTAGAAGTTCTCTTCAAACACTCTGTCTTCTATGATTTTAACTTCATTTCAACTTTCCCGACAATTCTCCACCACTACTCCAGGGAAAGCTATTAATAGCTGGTGGTGGGGTAAATAGAACTTCAAAGAAACGTTTACACTCTTCATTTATTTCATTTTTACTACTTCTCAGCGCGTCTGCGAAGTATAAAAATTTGGGTTGTCAGTAAGTTTTCATCGTGGCAACGAGAAGAGAGAAAAATGATTGGAAAACCATGACACCATTATATCAAACGTCGATGGTGTTTTCGTTCTCGTACAGAGCACTACGAGAACCCCAGTCATTTACACAAACAACCCTGATATAATACGCTTAGGAGACGAACTACGCGTTTTTTTCACTACACTTTGGTTTTTAAGCGTGCTACTCAGGTACATGACTAGTTGCAAAGCACCAAAACAGTCTAATGATGCTAAAGGGAGGGCTAGGCAAAAAATTCAAAATCTTTCACATTTTTTTATCAAAAGAAGTAATGCACCAGGCATGTTTTTTTTCACGTAACCACCAACAAGTGTATCCGTACGATAAGTTGAAACCAGCAATTTTATCCTGAAAAATTATTAGTAGGGAAATCCCACAACTCTTTTGTCTCGCGCTCTCTCTCTCTCTTTCTACTAGAAGTATATACACTACAGCCGACCGCTCCAGTCAACGACTGACAACTTCTTCGCGGCTTGTTATGTTTATGTGGCAGCAACAATTATTTTCTTTTCCATCAATATCCATCATCTACATCAACACCTTATGATGATGATGCTCAATTTTAAATACCACTTCGATACGAAATGTTATTGAACTGGTAAAATGACGCCAGTCCAATCCAGATAGCAATGGCAAATGTACTCTGTACCCAGTTGTCTAGGTATCTATATTACATACTCGTGCATACTCTGCGCTGAGAACTCTGAGGCTATCCTCATAATTATCATAACAACATTATCTTTTGTGTTTCCATTCATCAGATTTTATAGACACGACGAAATTACAAGAACAGCAAAATAATCATAAACAGTATTAAATTAAGTAGATGACTGTTGACTGCTCCTTGGTGGAACCGGGGAGACTGGTTGACGTGTAATCGAACAAAATAGATATTTGCAAATTTCCTACCCTTACGCTGACTGTCGATTTGGCAACCAAAAATAAGGCGCAAAAGTGGCATAAAAATAGTATCCATGTGTACTACGCTACAACATCAGATAAAGGTGTTCAACCACATATTATTAATCGCTTTCATAAGCATTTGACTTTTTCTTGTAAGTCGGGCTGAACAAAAAATACACAATCAACTTTGCTTCTGAAAAAAAACTAGGCGAATCGATAGTTGCCATTCCATCTGACAATACAATGAAGAAAATATTAACTTCTCTACTTGCTGCTGTGAAATTGTGTACGCGTCCTGAGATATTATTCGCCGAAAAAATGTTGCTTTTGTTTCATTGCTACAAAAAAGATTTTTATACGATACCTAATAATATCTAACCAATTTTACTGCATGGATTCTTTTCAACTTGTTTAGAATTTATACTTTGTACTGATACAAATCTTTTCAAATACGTGTAGTGTATCATTAGTATCCATACCTACTTTTTAAATCAAATACACCTCTTACTCATTTCTGCGTATCTCATTTGATCAAGTAGAAATTGGCGCTGGATGGAATAGCAAATAACATTTTTTTTTTGCAAGGGAAACCCATATCCATGGTTATCCCACTCAATCCACTGTACAAATATTACAAATATGAAATTCATTCATACACTTTTGTCTTTTGGTGAAAAGGCTTGTCATCACGTTGATGATCGGATCAATCATAATGTGTGCTATTATCAGTGTATTGAGTTATGTAGTGCTCACAGAACAGAGTATGACTTTTCAATATTGAATATTCCATACATATTGAAATCAAATTGAAAGATTCTGTCGCTTTAATTACATATATATCATACGCACACGTAATGATAGCATTGCCCATTATTTACATGGAGATACCCAATTTTTAAAGAACGTCAGCTAAATCAAAATTGGCTGGGCTGGAGTGAGATCGTGATGTTGGTCGTGAGGGAATGATAATAATAATGATGATACATGCATAGCAATGATTCTCTTCCCCTGTGTATTTTCCTTTTTGAAGTGAGTTCTTCTACGAAAACTCAAGAGGGAAGACATAAAAAACTCGTGAACTTGTTCAATGTGAACATATAGACACAATTCTATACTTTTATATGCCAATAAGAATAACCAACCGCGCCGCGGAACAAAGCCGTAGTACAAAATCCCAAAACCCAAGTGGGAATCGGATTTTATTCGAAAATAAAGGAAAAAATCTCCTCACGAAACAAAACAACCCCCATAAAAACATTCAATAGAGTACCTTACATCCCCTTAAAATATTCAAATACATCTTTACAGTGTGCAGTAGTAGTGGAAGTCCAATATACAACATTTTAGCTCCTTTGTGAATTCAAACTGCCGAAAAATAAATCATAACAGTAGTACATTGGGACATATTATCTGTAGGAAAATTCGTACTTATAACAAGGTAGGCTATATTTTATTCGCAAAATCAGAAAATGGATGGAGATTCGACGTGTACTTGAAACTTTATTTGTGGGATTTCTTCCTGCCACTTATTGATATACAGAAAATGCCCACCACACATCACAAACAGGAGAAAAGGCGTTTGGCTACACAGTAATGCAGTTTAATAATAATAGAATGTAAAATATTATATGCAAAGGGAGGGCGGAATTCACATATGTAATCTTATTGAACAAAGGCAAAACAAGCAAGAAACTGCAAAATTTATAAGATAATATTAGTATGTATCATCATCACATATCCAGTCATGGGATTTCTTACTTAGATTTTTTTCATTGGATTGGATGGTTTGTCATGTGGATATTACATAGATCCGCCGTGGAGAGAATTGCTCTGCATTCTTCATTTTTTTAGTCCAACTCAGGAGAAGGACGGTGGCAATATTTTTGCATTTCTCTTTCCTTTGGGTGATAACAGGTTTTTGATGTGTTCGTGTGTATGTGTAAGCCTGTATTGCTTTTTTATTATTTACATCCTATTGCTTCACGTCGATGACGATGAATTCATGCATAAGCAGGCAGAAGACCAACTTGGAATTGGGAATCCGAGGAATCCCACTACTCAATGGAGGAGGATTGTGATGGTACGAGATCACTGGTCTCAGTCTCAACAGTGCAGTACCACCGTCGTCATCATCATCAACGTCTTATCCCTCTCCTGCTTTTCAACCAGCAACAAAAATGCCATGAAGATGTTTATTATTACTTTTATGCTCTGCTTTGCTCTACGAGAAATCATAAAATTTACAGCATGTGACATACAAATAATATGTAAAGTGGAGCAGAAATCTTGTCGTAATTCTCTGTGGAAGCAGAAAATCGAGGACTTTTTTTCTGTTTTACTCTCTGTGAGTCCACGCAAATTCCTTTTCAAGCATGAATTTTAACTAACTACTACAAGCGTCGCGCCATTACATCAAATGCAAAACTGGTGTACCTATCTCAGAAAAAGAGAGAGATGATATTTTTACGTTGGAACCGCCTTACTTCCATTTTCCATGTAACGTCGGCAAGTACCGACAAACGATATATGTTGTACCGTACCTTGTGCCACGGCCACGTATGTCTAACGGGTTTCGGTATTTTTTACGTTTCCCCAAAACCTGTGTACTATTACTCTACAGGCATATTAACAGATATGCATATAAGTCAACGAATTGTAAGTAAAAACCCCCTTTTACATGAAGTTTGTGAGTTGTGACAAGCTTTTAAAAGCTAGCACAAGTACATCGAGTGTCTTTTCGTTTCCTTCCCCCAAATGAATATACGTCATATTTTTAAGAGTGAAAAATTTTACTGGGTAGTAATAAATGGCAAACTTTTTGGCCATCAGCGAAAGTAATTTGAAATTCTGCTGCGCACGCAAAAGTCATCTGTTCAAGAAGCATAATGAATGCTCTTGTACTTTTAAACACGGTCTGTAGTCTGTGTTTACGAAAGAGACGTTAGGAACTTCAAATGTAAACAAGATCAGCTTCGGTACGAGTAATTGGGAAGTTGTCAAGTACTTCTACGAAGAGTTTAGGAAATAAATAAATATAAAATGAGAAAGCGAGGGAGAGAGAGTGAGTGAGAGGGTAGTAGTAGTCAAGTGAAAAGCAAAAATTGCTAAATGTGGCATGCATCACTAAATGCTTTTACACGAACGGCATGGAATCTTGTTTACCGTCATCGTGTTAACGCTCTCAGACACATACATAATGATCACCAACACTCGGCTCCGGCAAAAAATACTTCAATATACACGGTTGATGGAAAATTGAAGATGTGGTAGTAGTAAAGTGTGGATTGTCGCCCCCACATAATATTCGTTCGTCAGCTAAAAGGATGGTAAATTAGATAATAATGACATTTTCGGCATTGAATTGAAATTTCAGCTGTATATGTTGCGTACCTATAAAATTCATCGAACTTCATAAACCGCTAAATTGACAGGGAAGGGAAGGGAACAGAGGGAGTTATAAACAAAAAATGGTTATCATAGAATAAAATATGCAGCAAACTTCTCATCGCACAGCGTTATTTGCTATTTTCTCATGTCCTATTTTGAACTTGGTGAATGTTTGTTACAGCAGTGTACGTATTCTTCGTAATTTTAGGCGTTTTGTTATTTTATTTTCAAATTTTCTTCCTCCACCCCACCTTACATTGATACCTTGATTAGATGAAGTACAAACATGCATTAGTTCATAATATGGTGGTTTTTGGTGATAAATGTGTGTGGGTATGAACTATTTATTTAGCAAATACAAAGTGTGTATTGTTCCGAAATTGGTGGACAAGTTATGTGGACTAATGCATTATTACAAGGTATCGATCGAAATTATGTTCTCTAAACGCCTTTGCATTTTTTTACGTAACAGTATAATATAGATTTCTATTCGAGGAACAATGGAAATTTCAAAAATAGAAACTGTGGATACAAAACATGGGTAAATCAGTAAAATCATGGAAACGGACAACATTTAATGGCAAAATGATAGTAAAATAATCAGCTTCGTATAATGCGACGAGTCTCAAAATACCTAAAAATATACCTGATACCTAAAAAGCCCATTTTCTATTCATGAGTGAAAAGCTTCTGTTTGAGACGTTGATTACATATTCATTCTGGCAAGAGAAAGATGACGACAATAATAATAAGCACAAGTGGTTGTCTGTCTATTCGTGGATTCGCTCCCCGTCCAATTCAGTTTAATGATCTATTCATCATTATATTTTATTGACGGCAAAGTACGATGAAGACTCTTATGGTTCTGGTATGGCTCTTTGCCATGCAGCCGAGCATGCATAACATTATAATTCATACATTCAGCACAGGCACATCCCCATTATCCACTACTAATTATCCCCGTGTGCAAACGTAAGCACTTTTATCTATCGTCATCATCTATCCGTATTCTCGAAAGACAAAAAAAAAACACTAGACCACGGAACTAATGTGACGTGACTATGAACATGGCTAATAATAACACACAAAAGTAATAAGGGCTTCTAATGCTAAATGAACATTATGCAAAAGCCACCGACGCAGTCAATTTGAGATATTTTCGATGGAAGGTAGAGATAGCACACGGCCGTGTTCATGCTAAAGTTTGTTTGTTCCCCGCTCATTCCCAGGGGAATAATATATATCCGAATATGTATTCATACATATCCCGGATCGTCGTCGTCGTAACTGTAGATATGACATGGTGTACAAAAATAAATTTGTTTATAGCAATAAACTGGATATTTATCCCTATCATTATTCGGTAAACCAAACACACGTAATGAAAAACAAATAAAAATGCGGAATATGTTTTAAACCTTGTACATTTACCATAGGGCAGGTGAATCTCGTTTCAAATTTATGAGTGCTTTAATGCGTAAAATTTATAGCAAAAACATCATAAAGTGTTCTATGGTATTTGCTTGGTCTCTAACAAAGATACTCCTACTCACAGCGTACATTTCAACTTCTCAACAATCAACTTGCTTTTATCTAGAGTGCTGGCTTGGCTCTCTGGCTGTGCTATTTTAACTTTCATTCTTCCCTCGCGTTCCTTTTGTTGCTATAATTAGTCCACACAGCTACAGAGTTGATATGCTTCGTTAACTACAATAAATGTGCAAATGAGTGAATACAAAAGTAAAAAGGTTAGTTAAAAAAATGATTCATATTTTTTTGAAAAGTGTTTTTCAAAGTCAGTCAGTAGTGGTAGCATCATGCCTTTGTTTCTTTCTTGAGAAAAAATGTAGGTTAAAAATAGTACACACAACAATGTTTTAAATTTGAACTACGCATTGTAGTAGTGATAATGAAGAAAGAATGAGTGTAGGAAAAATAAAAGCTCATTAATAAGGATGAAAGGTACAATACAAAGGTGGCAAACAACAAGGTACTGAAATTGTGAAACGAAAATTTCAAATCTCATGAAAATCGAAAATGTTCAAAGACAATAAAATGAAAATTGCGATATAATGGACCGTCCCCTCTACAGAAAATTAAGTTATTATATTAAATAATATCGTAAACAATTAAAACAATGCGCTTTTACTATTGAAATCTAATCAGCTGACTTGCGACGGCCAGTTTGTTGACAAATGGTCCTACGTTGTGGTCCTATGAAAAAGTGCTTTAAAATCTAAATTTTATACGCTACTGACCCACTCTAATAAACTGCCATTACCTTGCATTTAGAATGATATGAATAGGAGCGAGAAATATTTCTCTTTATGTGACATTCAGAATGCATATGAAAATTTTTAAATAGACACTTACTTTAAGTTTGGTCATTTGAAGACAAATGAGGATGAAATTTCGACGTGGGAAGATGGCTGGAGAAGAGTCAATAAAAGTAAACAATAACAGCTAAAAGCAAGGCTGTGTTTATTCCTCCTTGGCACGACACCGACTTGACAAATAATTTCAGTTTTGGGGATAACAACTGACAACTGCACGTTTTGTCCGGTGGCTTTATGTCAGCTTTGAGGCATGACTGATCCTGTCTGACAAGTAGATTAATAACTTTTTGTTGTAGTCGTAGAACTCAGTTTTTGAAGTCAAAATTTACTATGACGATACATAGCATAAGTTTTCACATCACGCGCGTATATTACTACTGTTTAGCAACTTGACTTTGTCGTTCAGTGACAGTGCCAGTGAGTTCAAGTTCAGTAACCGACAATTTTACTCGTTGACGTGCGAACAGGAACACACAGTCAGAAAAGAAGTTTATAAAATAAACTAGTCTTTGTCAGCGCTAGTCAGCAGAATTTGTACAAATTGTAGTATTCACTGTCACTGTAGACTGTTAGCAATGATCTGTATCAATCAATCAGTACGCAAACAACAAAGACGATATCTCAGTCAGACGTTTAAGCAGTTTCTGGCATGCACCAAGCATTCAATGATTCAATTCCTGTCCTACACAATCGTACGGATCATCAAAGATTTAAATCTTCAGTAATGTTAACATTAAGTATTACTTAACGTATTGTTTAGCATCAGAAAAGGGGAATAACCGGGGTTTCTTCCCCCAAACTAAATTCACAAGGTCTGTTTGATGAAAGTGGGAAATATATGTTTGCAGGCCGTCGTTAACGATCACCAGCTAGCTAGATTGATTACTACAACTGTATACAAACGAACTAAATCTAACCGTACACCATTTAATGTATAGTTTCTCTTCTTAGTCTAAGGCTACTTACTGGTTAATTACTTTGTTAGGGCCAACAACAGAACGTCATTCTTGTTTTGCAATCAAAGTTCTTCACTGCTTGCTGCGTGACGGCATATCGTCGTCGGTCAGCAGACACCCAAAGTAAATCGTCACAGGAATAAAAAAATTTAATAACTGAATTATCTCGATAACCACAACCGAACGGATTTTTAGTCTGTCAGTTGCCCTTGAAGCGTCTTTGTGGCAATGACATTAAAATCAAGTGGTAGTGGTGATTGAATTGATTTCCATATAATTCTCTACGCTACATCAATAAATGCCAATTTTAATACTTGTTTAACACCTCTACAACCACCACCGTGCGGACACGTACGAATTCGGTACACAGACACAACAACAAAACATCGACATCACTTGTTTTTCTAACAAAACTCTTTTTTTTTCTCCCCTAAATCTCAATCGGACCCGAGTATCTCTCCACTTTTCACTCTTTATTCAGCACCACTTAAGTTACTTGACTGGTGGTACTAAACACGAAGATGCGTACAACATGTGAGACTGCTTAAGATATACTGACGGGACTGCTAAAAAACCACCACGTCTATATTATTGTTCTTTATCATCATGATCAACAACAACAGAAGAGGCAGTAGCACATCTTCTCACAGTTCTCTCTCAACTCACTCTTCAGTCAACTCAACTAACAGAGAAGTTCTCTGAGAGAACCACCAAAAGATTTTGTTGCTTCCCGTTCTCGTTGGTTTGCTACGTTGCCTCTCCGCTTTACTTACACTTGCATTGCACGTTACACACGCCATTCTTATTATTACAGATAGATGGACAGACATTCATTTGAATATTGCATATTATTCCTTCTCGGCAGAGAGCTCTATTATACCACATTATATTGTAGTAGCAAAAGGATGATGTTACGTTCAGTCAGCAGCAGTGTATTAGGTGTTCGTGTGGGTGAGAGATGGTTGCGTACGAACGGATCTTGGGAACGAGCGAGTANATGTTACGTTCAGTCAGCAGCAGTGTATTAGGTGTTCGTGTGGGTGAGAGATGGTTGCGTACGAACGGATCTTGGGAACGAGCGAGTACATGCAAAGACTTTTCTCTGGTCTAGAATCTCAACAGCAGAGCAGAGCAAGTCCCCAGTCCCCATGTATGCACCACAACGGCACAAGCAAAATGAAACATTTTCCCTGTTTCTTCCTTCTTCTCTGCTGAGTTGAGGGCTCGGCTTTCTTCTCGTTTCATTATTATGAATTCTCATACACCAATACATGCTAGTTAGGTACGATTATTACAGGTGATACAGGTAACAGTGTGGTGTTGTTGGCAACAATAGTAACAACTGACGAAGTAGTGGGTTAATGTAGTTTTGCTTTATTGTACGGTAAGTGCTAGTCTGTTCATCTGACTTATATATATGACATGGAGAGAAGACGATAGACAGGCAAACAACGAAGCAGAGACGTTGTTGAAGATGATGTGTTGACAGTAGTTTTACGTGTAAGATACGAGAAACGATATCAAGAGCTTTTGCTATTTTCGTACATCACATTAAAGTAATTGTATTTACTAATTACTAGAGCTGGGATTCTTTTTCATGTTTCATATAGTTTCCTCGATTACTTTTGAGCTTTAGTATGTGAACGAATTTCATTAAAAAACACTTTAAGCCGCATATAATTGCATATTTACGCACATGTGTGCATTTTAACAGATGTGCCAGCTGACAAAACTAGAGGGCAAAAAGTAATCTACGGTCTATATTTTGGTGTACATCTGTCTAATCTACAGTTTTTAAACATAAACTGTAGAAAATATTAACGCTGCTGCTCATTGTTTCATTCTAACAATTAATATATTAGAGATCTTTACGATTTTTCGTTCACTCAGAACGAAAGCAGTAGCAGTATTGTCTGATGTTTTATATATTTGGTTTACGAACGTAGTTTGAATTTTTAAAAATAAAATAATCGTCCCTACCTAAATAATCATTTACGAAGTGAGTAAAAGAAATAGACGTACTTGGAAAGGAAAGGAAAGACACATCTAAAATGGGAAGTTTTCATTTTTAATTTGCTAATACTGGCGTACCTTCTTAAAAATGCTGTTCATTGTTGTGTTTTCGTACAAATGAACTAAAATTGTTTTTATAATAGCTCTCATAGTTCACTCGGTTCGCGGTCCAAACGGCTTCCATTTTCTTTATTAAATATTAAATTGCATGCCAGCAGTAGTTGTAGATATGAAATCGCATTTTTGGCATAATTAACTGCATATTTTCACTTTTTTGTTGCATAATTGCACGCAAAAAAGTGGGATCTTAACTGTATACTTTTCCCAGCTTTACCAATTGCTAACCGGTTGTTGGGGTATGTGTATATGTTGATTTTGGGTTTGATAGGTAAAAGGAGTAAACTTGGAATTGGAGGGAGATCACTGTATCGTTACGGGCAATTTTTTCGCTCTGTATTCTCATTCTGAACCGATTGTTTAATTAAATAATTTGCATAAACGATTTATTTAGATCTCTTAATTAATTGATTTTGTATAGTTTATTTATTTTCGACCTTTCTGGCTCTTACGGTAATATGAACATACACTATACACTACTCAAATTCTGAATAATAAGCGATTACCTTTGTCTTTTTTGTATAAAGTATTTCTCATGTTCGTTCGTCACCTTTGAAGTTAAGAAATTAAAAATCCAGGTACTTTCATGGACATCAAAAAAGCTTTAATACTGTATTTCTTAAACCGCAAGGTAAAATATCTACAGCTAAAACGTTAGCGCATAAAACCGTCGTAGTATTCCATATAGCTTGGTATAAAACAAGGTATTTATATACAATAGTAACAATTTAAAAACTACGTTTATTACGCGCTTCTTTTGATGCTCGTTACATCCCTTACGAAAAGCATTTATTTAGCATCTATATTTTCATATACGTTTCGTTTTTAGCCTGAGCAAATAATATTACGAAAATATCTAGTATGAAGTCTTGGTTGGCTCTTTTAAACCCATAGTATTACGGATTCCGCATTGGCTAATCGTACGTTCAGTTACTTCATTTATTTAATATTATTGTTGTAAGTTGCAATAATATTCATGCATGTGAATACCTTGCACCCCACAAACAGAGTAGTAACAACGTGCAAGCAAAATACAAAAATGCGTGGCAATGGTAATTTACCATTGGTAAACCCATCAGGTAATTGTGAATGAGCCTCTACAACTTTTTATTTTCTCGAATACCTAGAGGTAAGGTTTGTTATTTCTTTCTGTACTACTGCCAGTATTATGAAACTAAAGGTTTTCCTGATGTTAAAATCTTTTATAAAGCACAGAGCATTCGTACATATCATAAGTACTAAATTTTTTCAGCCACAACAATGGTTTTTAATTAGACATTCTCATGTGGATACAGGAGTAGTAATATGGTGGGTTTTATCTTGGTTGTTTTATTGTACCTGCCTGAACTAGCGTTTGTCTCCACCTCACACAACAACGCCAAACAAACTGGGCAGAAAGAAGACTAGTTTCAGTAGTTTCCCGTATCGTCGCAGTTGTCTTGTCGGTGTTGGAAAGAGAAATAAAGCAACAGTATCTTCATGCTTATTATTGTGCGAGTTGAAATGCAAGGCCGGGAGAGAGAAGTGAGAATCCTTGAGAAGAGGAAATGCAATTTCTCTTGCAGCTTGCATGTTAAACGATAAAGCGCAAAATTATGTTTTCCTTTCCTCATTCGTGTTTGCTCGATAGCATCTATCTCTTCGGGAAACGACGTGTACGGTGTTGCTTCTAATTGTCTTCGCACTTGTTAGAAAACTTGCTTCTTCTTTCTTCTTACTTCCTTCATCCTTCACCCATTTTTCTTTATTGGTTTGATCAGGCGTTGTTTTTCGCGTTCTTACTACTACGACTCCCCCATTCATTTATCAGTAACTAACGGATTTTCCAAATTATGTCTGGTTTTGGATTGAGTGCAAGTTAGAAATTGATAAATAAGTAATCATAATAGTGATAGAATATTACTTTTGCTTGCTATGTAACAAATAAGACTGTTTCTACAATGGCAAGTGTACAGACACCTATACGAATACGATGCAGCGAGGGGAACAACGGTTCGTACTCGTTGTTGTGGTACTCCAAATTACCTGCCGATGACGTGGTATAAGTGCTGAAAATTAAACCAATGTTTCTAGGTAGTAGCAATATCTTCCATTTTTTCAGTTTGTAGGTTTAGGTTAAATGTCATCGTGATGATAAGTAAGTAATGATGTTACGTTAAGAGATCCCAATGCAACTTTGAATTAGTAGCATAACATTAATGATGGACAAGATATATATACAATCACTTGGTGACTCTACTCTGTTTAGCATTTTTTGTTTAGAGTCATGTAAAATTCCGCTGATGATGTAGTACCAAAACTAAGCCACTTTGTAAACAATGAACTTGAACTGCAACACGAGACAAATTTTTAAAATGGATTCATTGTTCGGTTCCATACTCATTGGGAAAACACATTTCAATGTGTAGGGCATATATTACCTTATATACCTTCCGCACTCCGCACTAATGTGCTCCTCTTGTTACCAAATACATTTTTCCAAGAGTAGCAACAGGCATCTCGGCCGTCGGCATCTGTTGATGTTTGTGGTAGCGGAGCTCGTATGTTTTAGACGTGACTTTTTTTTACCAACAGCACCCCTCACGGCTAATGCATGCGGTTACTATGCAATATTTTATAATGAATCATGTTTATCCGTCACATATTATTTATTGTCTTATTTTTTTATTTTTAAAAAATTATAAATTTAAACGGTAAGCGGATGTACAACCAAGTATTGATGCAATATGTCATGAAGCTACTGTTTTAAAGGAATTTAGTTTTTGGTAGTTGATGTTGATTTTTAACTTTACGTGCTCGAACTAATAGTAGATGAAAATTCTAACAGTTGTTCTGCACAATCCTTATAATCAGGACTGCATGTTACTTACACTTGGCATTTCCAGTTAGCACCAACTTTTATTCGGCTTTATTAAAATTCCATTTTGTTACAATTGTTATACACGAAATTAATTATATGCGTTACATTTAAAATAATCATAGGATTAGATTTACCAGTTGAAATGACTGTTCTTCAATCAAGCCACAACTAATTATTATTAATCACATGGAAACAACATTTTCCTGCTTACAGAAAAATTTATTTAAGGTACAGTCTAAAGCGTCTCTGAGAGGAAACTATTTCGAGTGGTCCTTCAGGGAGGGTTGTAATTACTGAAGTAATTAATTTACTTAGACGCCGTACGAGATCGATCTCCAGCAGAACCGTAGGAAATGTAATATGTTATACAATTTAATGTGTAGAATTATATATTGTCATAATTTTAACACGAAATAGACCACGAATTCTCCAATGGAATTTGAGTACACGCGCCACAGACTTGTAGCCGTTCAACTCATTCTCTGTACTTAATGAATGGAAAACACCGCGAGCAGCATTAATGTTATGGGATGTAGAGATCCTGAAAGTCTAAGTTTTATGTGAAATTCCAACTTGATAGAGGCTTTACAGTTGCTAAATGTTTGGTAAACTGTACGGTTTACTCTGTACACTGAACAACTATAAGGATACAAAAAATATTTTATGTAAAAACCAATCATTATCATGTCCGTGTGTGGCATTTCACATTATACATAGATTTCTAACATCAGAACTTATTTCTCCACTCTCTGGTTCCGCACTACACTTATTTTCAAGTGTATTTGATGATGAATTGAATTGCTACTGCATTATTTGTGTTATATTTTCCTTTAACTATTATAAGTGCACTGAAGGCAAGAGCGGAGAAATTAGTACATAATGTTAAACTCTATTATATGCATGGAATAATGTAGAGAATGAATGAATACCTTTCAGTCTTCGTAACGTGTAGTACTCAAATGTATACATGCCAAATTGAAGATCAGAGCCAAATGAATCGGTTGATCAGAGTCTAGTTACATAATGTATGATACATTTTGTCCAGTTTTTTGACGAACAAACATGCCGACCTTAGTAGAAAAAATCTGTGTATAATAAATACCAAATTTCACATATGAAAATTTTATAAAGTTTGTTCACTTGTTTTCCTTTTTCATGTCCATAAAACAGACATAATATGTGGGTCATCTGCTCGACTTTTCACATATTTCTTGTAATGAAAAAAGATTTTTCCCTTATACCAATTGCTTCCTTTCCAGTTGCCGCTCCAAAATGTTCTTTGTTTACATGGTTAAATGCAAGTTTAAATATCTAATTGTATATGTACATCAGTACAGTAGGTAACGTACAAACTTCATTTGTGTAAATTTGTGTGAAGTCGCTTTACATAGCCGCAGTCGTTAGTTTCTGAATAAAAAATCGACGTAGTATTGGTCATTTGACATTTGTAAGAATTTCATAATGTATGGTCCATTTCTACTGACATTGTATTTGTAAATACGGCCGACTCTGTGTGAGAAGTAATTTACATAAGTTGGTTTTTCCTTGCAACAAACAAGGTCTTGGCCTGAGGACGTCTCGGTATCAGCTTTCCTTACAGTTACTAATTTTAAAATGAAATTGTTGCGTTGAAGTCAGTTAGTAAAAACAAAAGCGGCGCATGAGTGAACATGAAAAGTGTTTACGTTAAAATCAAGTGAATTAATGAAACTCATTCCGAATTTTTTAAACATAACGAACATTTGGCCCCTTATATTATTTCATCTGACATTGCTCAACGAGTTTCTAAAATGAACTGTCGAAGTCATTCTTGTTATCCCTTCCAGGAGTTGACGCGAAATTCGGCCCCCATGATGGTTTTGGAGTTCCGCCCACTTCTTGACGGGTACTATTAAAGGAAAAGTGATTACGAACAGCCCTTAAAAGAACAATAATTAACAGCACTGTACTAATTTTAGTAAATAACAATGACAATAGTCAAATATCTTACGCCAATGCTAATGCATTTCCATGTGCATGCATGGAATTCAGCCATTGAAATGTAGTGAGGTGTTGAGTTCGGTCAAGTTTACCATTACAGTTTTTCAAAACCTGGAAAACCTGAAAATCCAACTTCCCAGGAGCATTCCTATATTACACAAACACATTAGAAAATTGGTTTTTCAGTATGCATGTATGGTGGATGGATGTATTTTCAAATGTTTACCCATTAAAATAAACCGGCACTCCACACAAGCAATCCTCAAATACATCGTTGTCTACTGGCGACGAAGGAGCAGTCTGATAGACATCAATATAATCTGGTGATGGCCAGTTAAAGTCGTCACTGGAATTATTTTCATTTGAAGCCTCAAAAGAGTCTGTATTGGACGTCATATTAAGTTTTCGTATTCCTAAGTACTGTTGTGACATTCCAGAAAATGGAATCATATTATGTACGACAGGCGGATCGTCGAAAATCCACTGATTTGGTATTCCGTTGTCACCAAGATAAGGAATGCCTGGTACAACCTCGTCACAATTACAAAATCTTGACTCAATTCGGCATTTAGAATTAGTACAAAATCCTACTTTCCCGTCTGGTGACGCAGCACCACTACCATTAAGTTTCATATTCAGCATTTCTATGATTAAAATTCGTTAGTACTATTAAATATATTCAAACCAAAAAGCATAACATTCATTTAAAATCTGTAAAATATCTTACTGTCAATCACATCATCTAGTGCCTTATTAGTTGAGTTTGCAAGTTCACTGGATGTTTCATCGTCCTGTGATTTTGAGAATAATGTGTTTACTATCAAATAATATACAACTCAAATTAGTGTAGTGTATAATGAAAAAAATATATTGCATTAACCTCCATTTTTGTTTTAATAGAACGAAGATGCCGCTCCAACATCTCCAAGCCCTCTTCTGATGCCAAGTCACAATACTTCCCTAAAAATTTCCAGTACTCCGACCATGGAATGTCCATTTCATATGCATACTCAAAACCAATTCGCTCAAGACCTTTTTCCACATCACGTACTCGTGTAGCCATATCCGTTCTCAGCGGAGAAATGTTTCTAACGGGAGAATCTCGTAACGTACGCATCGAAATTGGTGACGTAATTGGGGAAACTAACAGTTGATTAGATGGTGGTGGTGTGCTCCGACGTGGTGATAAATCCAGTTTTGGTGATAGAGGAGGAGAGCTACAACCCCCGATGTCGCTGTTTCCAGAAGTATTAAAACTTGATTCTGGAGTCAGAGCTTGATTCTGAAGCAGGAAGAACTTTGAGCGCTTCATAACTTTCCGATAATCATTTGCTTTCTTTTCTTCCATTGGACCGGCAAATGCCATCACTTTCCACGACGGGGGATTGCTTGCAAATAGTTTTAAGTGGGCGCTTTGTGTTTTCGGAAGAAGTTTGGCTTTGCATGGTTCGAGTAAGGATAACTGAGTTGTTTTTACCAAAGAAAGAAAAATCTAACATAATTTTTGCATTTATGAGTGTAACAGACTGGTACACCATCCACGGTGTGATAGACACTTGCATGACTCACCGAGAAATCCGGAAATTTGTATGATAAAAGTGGTGGTGGAAGGGTTTGTCCTAAATCAGGAATAAAGGAAACATCTCCCAGTACAGGGGCATCTCCGTCGACCGACTCATCTCGCCAAATTGGGACTATAAATCGACGTCGAAAAAAATTCCTGATTGAAGTTGCTTTGGCCCCAGTTTTACTATCCCGTTCTCCAACAACCTAAACAACGAAATTAAATCACAACATGGAGATGATTATCCATTCTTAGAGCATTATACATGAAAATAACCAGAAAACCAGAAAATGGTTTATTATTTTTTACCTCATATGGTGTCAACTTATCATAATTAATAAGGGAGGTGTCACAAAAAGGATGATTAAGCAGCATCTCTACACAATCAACGGCGTTGAATTTGCAAGCAAAATGAAGAGGTGTGTCTTGCAACATTTTATCTGGAGTATTTAGGTAGCAAGTAGAAAGGTGCTTTGAGCACGACCTAAAAATGCACATTACATCATAAATCCGGAAAATGCATGTACCTTTGAGGTCAATACAATCTCTACAACCTTGGTTCTGAAATTTAAACAAAATTTTGACTTACTTTAGCCGTTCCTCTGACAGTGTAGGATAGATACGTCTCATGAAATCCATACTTGAAACATAATTTAAGATGCGTATCAAAATCGTTACATTGCCACTTTTGGCAGCTAAGTGTAGCGCATTTAATTTACATCCCTCCTGTAAGATGGTCGGGTACTCGGCATCTGTGCACAAGATTCTAGGATTTTTGTCTATTCTCTCGAGGGCTTTATCATTTTGTTTTGTAAGGATTTCCCTTCCTAACATCAACAACTCTTCCGTCTTTGGAGATGGAGTAGATGGAGCGCCAAGAGATCCCTCGACCGCGGATAGTGAAGACCGACCTCGACAATTAAATTAGACATATTCCTTTACGTCATTTTATGTATAAATCCCATGTTTTTTTTCTTGATTAATTTTAACGTAACCGTCCATCCTTCGCAATAATAGACAGATTGATATCAGCAGAAAAATAATCTTTACAGCATATGATCGACAAACATACCATATAGACAAAACATTTGCAAAAATTATAACCAGTTCTGTTTTGGACTATGGGTGCCAAAATACTGCATTTAAACCTTTAAAGCAACCAAACGTAACTAACTTTAAGAAAGAAGGTGTTCTAAAGTTTTTTTTTTAAACTGGCACAATTTTGGTTTAGACAATCAGCCAAATTGATTAAATTTGTTCACAATCTGCGTTAATTTTCTTTGTATATTACTACATAAAAGTAACCCGTTTAAAGGTTTTGAATATTATATGGCATCGCACAAGATATCTGACTTGCCCTGTCTGTCTAGAAAAGCTTTTGGCAGTAACCAACTTACCTGCTTTGTTGGAATCACTGTTATTATTATTATTGATCATGATGATTATCAATCAGTGCAGTCACCCACTACAAACAAACTAGAATGGGTAGTCGTGCTGCAAAATAGTGCATGAATAAAATTTCACGTTTATGTTTGATGGTTACTCGTATGTCTTGTCTTTCTTATTTTGTCTTATTGTCATGGGCCGCAGCGCACGTGTAAACGAATGGAACTGATATAAAAGAGGTAAATAAACAATTTTGGTATTCACTAAGGACCCCGACGACCCGACCGTGTTGCTATTTTGCATTCTTTTCATTCCTTTTTAAACTTTCGCTCCTATTTTCATGATGAATCTACCAAATGGTTCATTTATATACACGTAGGTGGCTTGCAATGTATGAATATGTGATTTGGCTTGGATGCTCTGTGGTCAATCAAATGCATCATCCTATATACTAATCGTCTAACCTGCCCGACTCTCTGTCTGTCCGTGCCATAACTCAAAAACGGTTTCGAATTTTGAGATTGTTTTCGCCAATTCCTCATCCCTAAGGCTTTCCCGGGAGTGATTTTGGAGTTTCCAGGTAAAGCCATGTGGTTCCCACAAGGTCTTCATAAAGGTCACTCAGTGGTTACTAAGTAACGGTTGGGTATTTTGAAGTTCTGTTTTCACTAATAGATATCTCATGCACTAAAGGGGGTTTGGAGGGGCTTGCCGCCTTTTTTGAGCCGACAAATCTTTTGAATTTTGGCACTTTTTCAGAAAGTTTTACAGCTTTTCTGTGATTTTAATTATACGAGAATGGCGTTTTCTAGAGACTAAATGCTTTTGAATTTAACGGTATTCTTAGTATAATATGTACTTCTCGTAAACTACTATGATGTAATATACAATGAAAATAAGTTTGTTTGTACCTTTTTTTCTCTCAGTACGTGGCGATGGAATGGACTCGGTGTCTTTACAAAATTGAATTTTTTCCAGTGCCTTTTTCATTGCTTCTTCTGCTGTACTTGCTGACTGAAACCGGGCGTGCGGGTTTCGTTTCATAATAACAGCTAGTTCCTTTGCGGAGGAGACTGCTTTAGAGAAGTCTAGAGGAGGCAGAAAAATCATTTTATGCAAAGTAGTTTTATGGGTGATTTTGTGTTTGTAATGATGTTCAGTTCTTAAAATTTGTAGCATGGATGTTTATTAGAAAGTTTTGTGCTCACCCTGGGATAACGCCTGGTCTTCTGGTGGTATGACAACATAGAAGTGGCACAATTTTCTATTCGATGCAAATGGATCGCTATTGCTAGCATTGTTTCTGTTCGCTTGACTTCCAAGTAAGCTCATGATGGGATTTTCGAGGTGAAAAAATTAAAAACCTTGGTTATCAATATATAGGGTTGCAGGCCTGGACTTGTGCAGCACTCAAGAAGAAGTAAATTCTAGCTACCAGGTTGCAAAGTTTTTTCTAGGTTTGAGATCTGTTAACTATATGTCACTAACACTGAAATTCCTGTTAATAAAAAACTAAAAGTGATGTATATTATTTTCGTTCAGTCTCATCTCATAAAAGAAAACTTAGTTAGTTAACCCGTCGAAGCCTAAATACTGACACATTGGCAATGATACTAGTGTTTAATATCATTACTGTTGCTTTTTACGTTTCAAGTCAAAAATTAAAATATAACGTTTATGTTTGCGTTTTTCGTCACTATTCGTTTTAGCATTATGTTGCTATTCTGCCACACAGCCCATACAGCATTTAAGTATTTTACATTCCAATTTCATTGCAAAGCAAAATAGCCTGTGGGTTAATGTTACAGGTGGTAAGTGGTAACAGGGGTTTGTTTGTTTGTTTGTTCCAATGTTCAACTAAAATGTTTTTCCACCACCACCACATACATCGTACATTACATCAACAACGACAATCAACAACAAACAAAACAACTGCATGAAATTGCTTGCCGCCTTTACATATTTTTGTTTTAGTACATGCTTGAGCACATGTGCAACAGAGGGCGTAGCCTACAGAATGTCAATTTTAGTTCTTCTCCAACCAAAATTTTCGGAAGTTGGCTCATGGCATGGTTTCACATTGCCCTTAAGAGCAGATACTCTAAGTTGGTGTGTTACTATACCGTCCAGTCATAAATATTCATATGATAATATGATAATTAGATTTTCAAAACATTCTTAATAATAATAATCCAATAACTCCTATTGGTATGGTAAGCAGTACTAAAATACTGTCATCATTTGTTGATATGTTTACTGGGAAGAGTTTTAGAGTAAATGTCTTGAAACGTTTTTGATGATGCATTTGTGTTTATAAGTATTATCGCTTGACAGAAATATCGAGTTGGACAAATAAAGTTTAAAAAGGTATTAAACATTTCATATTTCATGTTATTAGGAATTTATTCACCACTGTTAGGTGTTTTCAAAAGCAGTGAAAGTTAAAACTGATTGTCATATGTACCAAATGCAGTTGCAAACTCGGAATGAGGTTTGGCATGATTATTCTGTTGCTATAAATTACATTCCTGCACTCGACTCTTTGAACGTAGTATTACATAATGGCAAATGGTGGCATTTTTTAATTCTTCCATGTGGTTTAGTTTCTGAAAATTAGTCCCCTCGGGGTAACAATATTTTACATTGTCAAGAATTTTAAGTACTGAAAATAAAAGCACAGTTGTTATTAAAATTCTATCTTCATGTGTCACAAATGAACAAAATAAGAATACATAAGCCATGGGCCATGAGTACAAAATGACTGAACTGTAAGAAAGAAGTGCTTTCACTATTTTGTCGTCAAGTTATACAAATATATCCTCGTTACAATTTGTGACATAATGTCAGCAGTGTTGCTTAGTGCCTATTTTATACCACTGTTTTCGTTTACTCTCCTTTTGAAAGAGTCCAAATATGAGTAAAATGTGATTCTTGAAAGAAGCAATCCAGAAACCTGAAAGTAATAATACAACGCAAAAAGCCTTATTAAAAAATAGTACCGACCGAGTACAAGTGGTGCGATGCGTGGCCGTGGTAATGGAAGAGTGCATTTTTACAAGAATTTTTAGTCTTTAATGTATTCTTTCATTTTGTAATTTATGAAGGGACGGATAAGTCAACAGAATACAGAAATGGAATGAAGTTTTGTGTTTATTATTGTAAACAAGTGAAGATACGCTAGAAGGAAAGCGCTTAGTACTTACGTAAGATTCATAGTTTTGTCAATGCTGTAGTACATCAACATAATGAACATTTACATCATCATTCGTACATAGCTTTATGAGCACGTTTATTGTTTGCCAGAAGGGAGCCGTTCTTGGTAGGGGGTCGTTTTTCTATTTTTTCTTTCCTTTATGTCATACATGTCTGTCAAAATAAGAATCATCTCTTTCCTCCACTTTCATATATTACTTTAAAACACAATCACAGATAGGACAAGATTATTTGAATAAAACGTTGAGTGATGATAGTGATGATGTGGATGACTGAAAACGCAAAAGCCACACAAAAGGAAACCGTGTTGTGGTGATGATGGCGTCTTTTTACGTACTGCCGTTCTCATAAAAACTATTTTCTCTTTTAACTTCATTGATGGGCTCGTGAAAACTAGGTGGTTTTTCTAAGAAAATTTTTCTTGTATGTGTGCTTACTTATTAGCATTATTTGCCCATGAGAATTTTTGCAATCTACATATTGTCATCCATATCAGCTTGAGTGACTCCGTGTGTTGTTCTGAATAAATGAGTAGTTCAGTGTTTCACAGACACCGAGTCACCGACCTTTTCGTGGGCCACCGACCACCGGTGGCTCGTGAAGCACTGATCAGTAGTGAAGACAAGGTAACAGTGGCAAGATGGAGTAATGTAACAATGCCTACTTTTTCGTCCTCCTACGTAATATGACGTTGTTTTTTTTGTTATATTTTAGTCTTTGCTATTTGTAAAATGAAATGAAAGTGTATGTAAACTACAGAAAAGATGCCTTTGGTGCATGTTAAATTCTTGCTTTTTACCTTTGTATTGTTAAAAGAATGTAAATGATTTAAACAGCACCACCGAAGTGAAAATATTGCCGAAAAAAATAAACTACCGAATCAGTAGGTTCAGCATCTAGGTATTATTTTAAGCATACGTTTTACCTGTGGTTTACCGGATGCCTATTAAATATACCTCTCTTGTATAAATGAAATACGTGTATGAAATGAAAAGAAAAGTCAAAAGTAGGTAAATTCTGTCCTATCGTACAAGTAATCATATCACTGATGAGAAAAATTAACACTTTGAATGCTATTATCAATCAGGTTGCCACGAAAACTGATTTGTCATCATTCATGTATTTGAAATGCACGGCTAAAAGAGAAAACAAATAAAAGGTTTGAATTTTATCATTTTTAAAAGGTCTCAATAATATTCCGTTGTCAATCCTGTGTTCGTGTAATAAATCCTTTCAATGCGTACATAGGTACATAATATTGTGTAAGTACTGTAAGTAATAGACGAAACTGCAGACAGCAGTGTATTGTCATTGTCGCAATCGTAAAAGACACGCGAGAATCGTAAAAGATCTAGTCACCTGTCTGATGTCACCAACCATGCTATCATTGACGGAGAGAATTTCCCCAAACCGTGTAGTAGTTGTACCTGTTATTACGCATTTCTTTATGAAAACGTCTAATCACTTTTCTTATAGTTAGAGAAAAATATTAAAGTTGCATATGCTTGTAGTAACGTATTGTATTCTATTGACACGATATACTGGGATTACACCATAATGGCTTTTTGGCAAATGATGGAATGTCGTCAGCTTGAACAACGTGAAGCAAAATCGAAAGCTGGGTATCGTATCATAACCTGCCAAGAAGGACCGCTCCCTTTGTCGCATCGTAAAATGGTTCAATAAGAACCATTCGGGATAATACCTTTGAGATGATGAACTCAACAGGGCAAAAAGATTATCTTAGCTTTTATACAACTGTTGGGACCCGGCACATCACCATTTACTCCCTATTTCCTATTTTCCACTTTTATGTTGCATGTTGCATCTCGTAGACTCGTATCGTATCTCTTTGATGCAGTGGTACCAAGAAATGTGTGGTCTACTCTTCTCATGTCGGATTAGTTAGATTTCGTATCCGATATATGGATTTTATTTTATGGTCACCTCAAGTTTTTAAGCATCGAACAAAATATGAAAGGAGTTTGCGGTGACCCACAAACAAGCGAGTTTTTGTTTAGTGAGAAACGCGAAAGCATTTTATATTTTCAACAATCATGCACTTTGTGTATATTTCGTGTTGATTTGTTTGTGATTTTTCATTACCCAGCTTTTCGCTTATTAACTACTGAAAAAGTATGTACCTATTCATACTTCCGTACTTCGGTAGTTAATGAAATGTCTTCCTTTCTGTGTGTGTCTGTGTGCGTGTCTGTCTGTATGTATGTATGTGTGTCTTTCCGCACGATAACTTTTGAATGCAAACGAATTTTGAAATTCTGTTTTCTGCAATCGATAGGTATGGTCAATAGCTCTTACGAGTTCGAAGATAGAGGTTTGGGGTCTACCCCATGGGGGTCAGCGGGGGGTAACAATTTGTTTTCAAATGACAACCATAGCTGAAACTTGGTGAACAGATAGATACATAATACATAGTTATGTTATGACTATGACGTTTTGCAAAGTTTGACTCAAAATGATAGACCCCTGTCACCCAAAGGGGCGTCACACTTTTTTCAAATTACAACCAAAGTCCTTTTCAGTAGTTGTACATTTGGATTACATTCTTCTCGTTCATCGTACAAATAAGATGACGTAAAATACTAAAAAGCTGATACATCATCTATAAGACAGTCCTATCCTGTGAATTTATACTAATGCTGAAAACGTTGTCAATTATTAAATCTAATGACACTTTCGTTGACATCATGGTTTTTGAATATAATGATAAACCATGGAAATAAAAAGGATCATTTACTACTTTGTAGTAATATGGTAGTAATGGTGATAATGAATTCAACTTTTGTCCCACCTGGAGACAACAGTTGTCAACCAATCCGGCTCAAACTTGGCACTCTGATATAAGTATCAACGAGGCATATTTGAGTACCAAATTTGAGTCATGGTTGTCATGTTAAAAGTCAAGAAAAATTAAAGCGGGTCTCTTGTTTCTACCCCAAGGTAGGGTCAGAGACCTGCCATGTTGACATGTGTTATAGCCTTTGTCATTGTTAGTCGATGGTCGACAATCCCATCCCTAATGGATTAACCGTTTAGGAGTAACCGGCTTAACAACAATTGACCTTTAGCGACCTCTGGAGGTCACAGGGTAATCCATAGTTCATCCATATTGATCAAAAATTAGTAAACTTTAAGGTACATAAGTGGTACATGTGTACCGAGTTTGAGCTCATTTGGACGTAGTTGAAATTTGACCCCCCGTTGACCCCCAGGGGGTTGATCCCATGTGCCCATCTGCAAACTTGACCGAGCTATGATCCATATCTATCTATTGGCGAAAACAGAATTTGAAAACTCGTTTCCCTTCAAAAGTTAGATCGTACACAATATCTGGGGACGGGCGGACGGAAGGCAGAACGAAGGCAGGCGGACCTAGCATAAATTTACTGATGGATTTCCATTTTCCATCTATTTTTCATTATCACAACTTGAAAGTCCCATGTTTCCTCTGGCATTTCCTGCAAATGCATTTTACACATTGATGTGATTATTCCTACTATCAAGTACTATAATAATCAACCAGTTTAATTTATTTATTTGACTTAATATATTACTCAGAGCCTGAGGAGTTTTAGTAGGTATGCTCTCATCTTTCTTTCTTCACAGTAAGCAGTGCTCCGGTGGTCTTGAAACTCCAGTGCTCGAACATAAAAGTTGTATGGTTTTCGTTTTCATGTTGAATTGGTCTTCAGCCGGCTGGTAAATGACACTTCAGGGGTTTTTCATACGAGAATTCTTAACAATACCATAGTATTTTAGTGTATAGGAAAGGGTAAGTCTACAATTTGGTCTTTCAGTATAATATTGCGCAACCTGGTGCTGGCTCCGTAACAGTGTTCACTTCAGTATATAAATAAAAATATTCTCACCCTTCCGGATTAAGTAGTTTAAATTGAGAGTTTAACTGACACGTGAATTCTAGCATAAATGTAACCAACCAACTGCCAACTGCCAAACATTTTGTGTAATGTTTGGTTCGTTACCCGGTGTAATGTCTTGTTTCTATCACCATGAAATGAGTATCATTTGAGTTCAGGTAGCAGATACATGAGTGGATAATTTCGTCAGCTAATTACAGTCAGTTTACCCACTCATGTTCAACAATAACGGACACTTTCGCTTACCAATTAACTTACGGATTGTCAGAAACTACTAGAAATGTTTTACACGCTGCGCTGTGAAGTCTCAAANCAGTCAGTTTACCCACTCATGTTCAACAATAACGGACACTTTCGCTTACCAATTAACTTACGGATTGTCAGAAACTACTAGAAATGTTTTACACGCTGCGCTGTAAAGTCTCAAAATGAAATTGAATTAGAGAATCACCTACGACATTCTATAATGAATATTATGACAGTTACATTTTTACTGTCAACTGAAAGAAAGAGCTTACACTGTAGGTTTCAGTCTAAAACTGTAGAGACATTTACAACTACCTGCTGCATTTTGTACTAAAAAGGCAAGGAGTAAATATTGTGTAGCTGTAAATATGGGTCTGGTAACAATAGTCTAAACGTTGTAGACTAGTTATAATATAAAGAGAAAAGTGACTAAATAAAGTTTAACCCATGTATATAGTTAATCTATCAATATTAGTCAACATATTTGTCTAAAGCATATGTTGTCTACAGCATGAGTGGTTCTCACCATTACTAGTCTGCGGTATGCGTCAACTAAATTCAGTAAGTCCATATTAATTTTTACATACACTTGAAAATTTAACTTTATAGTTAACGGAACAGGAAAGTAGTGTGCAATATAATCTCGAGGTGTCACTCGTCCCAGGACAATTGGTCGGTCGTCCCTTCAGTTTTTTATGCTAATTCCAACTCTGATTGTTAGAACAAAACGACAATAAGTTATGGACCAAAAGTATTTGAAATGTGTTTATTTATGTAGGCTTTTTATGATACTGACACATCTTGTATTTTAACTTAAAGCTTTTGGTCGCAAACCAACAAGAGTTTAGAAATTGCTAGAAAAAATATTTTATACGAGCAAACATTATATATACATATATGTCTTATAAAGCATGGCGGAAAATTATATTATATAAACGAATGGGTGTCTGACCTGAATGAAACCATAGGTAACTAAGGTCTCTTATCTTACTACTCTACATGCATAAAGAGGTTAAGCCTATTATGAGAGTAGTAAGTTAACTGTTGCTAACATGTAATGGGAATTAAATATTTTGTTACGAAAATCATGTTTAAAATGTAGTGTAACAGTGTAAGTACTTTCGCTTGCTAAATATTTGAGCTTCTAACCAATATCGCGGAATATGTATTTCTTTTCTCAAACACCCCCAAATGTTGGTGTGGCGTTATTGTAAACCCAGTTTAAAGTGAAGAACAAAGATGTGAAAGATTACCCATGGTTTTATTGGCATATGGCCTGAAATGCTTTCGCTCTTATGCATTAAAATCAATTTCAAACTCAATCAGTAAGTTTTGAACAACATATTATATACTTGTTGCGTTTTCTAAACATTTTCAAAAATTTTGAAGACGTAAACTCTGAACTGTGTGCTTTTTTAAGCTTTACAATGAAACATACCAATAACGTAATATGCCTAGATAAGTACATTTGAATGATTCTTGGCCTATAACTTATAGTCGTTTTGCACTAACAAAAAACGGAATACAGATTCGGAATCTACATAAAAGTGATTTAGGGAAAACCAATCATTTGTCCTATGGCCAATTACACCTCGGGAGTTTACCTTGTTTGTACTAGTTTGACTTTTGTTGAGTTGCCATCACGTCGTAAACCTTTGAAGCAGTAAACCAAAAAAAGGACATCTTACCTTCGATATAATAATAAAATATACACTGTTAATTGTAAAAAAAGCAAAGGGATTAAATATTGGAAGTGCATGGGTAGGACCTGCATTAGGCGTGCTGTAGGAAAGGGACAAATCTATCTACATTTTTGGAGCTGTAATTTTAGTTAGTAAATTGAATTTATATATATATTGGTTTGGTTTTTTGTATATATATATAGAGAGAGAGAGGAGTACTTATATATTATTATTACGATGTAAGTGACGTGTGACTGTGTGACTCATGATAGAAAAAAACTTCATGACCTTACCGTTATGATTTCCGAGAAAATGAATAATGTCATGTTGATGGTCATCAAGTTGATATGTAGTAACTGTACTCGCCCACCCTGAGCGCAATACTAGTGTATTTATTTACAAAGCAACTCGTAATCTAATACTGATATAGTAATTGTGTATGCGTAGCACAAAAAAGTGTAAGCAAGAATGTCTTTAGTTTTTAGCCATGTGGTTGTGATCCCAGGCCAGGAAAGTTTCTTCCTATTTAATAGAAAGCTGAAAATTGTTATTATTTTTGGCTACGGTTTAAAGAAAGACGAGAGGAGATACTAGACTAGACGCTTTTTGACTGCTTTTTGGACGACGACACCATCGCAGTATCGTCATCCATTCGTTCTACCGCTGCGCTATTACTACTTGTTTAGATCTTATTTCTTGGCATCGCAGGGTGTACACAGGCAGCGCAAGGCTTGCTTTGGCTGACGTTTCTGCTACCGGGTTCTTCTCAAAAAACGCAAACAGCAAAGGCAAGCAAGATGAGCAGAGAGCCAGAAAAGCAGAGAGAGAGAGAGAGAAAGAAAGAGTTTTCTAACTTCACGCCGGATTAGCCTCCAAGTCTAGCTAGAATGGGTTCAACCAACCGAGAAGATGAGAAAGAAGAGAAACAGTGTTGTGAGCAAAAGAGAGGAGAAAGGAAGACATGCTGCTGCTGATGCTCTCTCCCCCACTTTTTTCTTCGCAAGTCTCCTTTCCGTTGCTGTTTCTTACCACGCCATCATACCACCACTACACCATTTCCAGACCTTTTTGTTCATTCCAGCAGATTCCAGAATACTTCATACCTCACAAAACCGAGCGACAGGGAGAGAAAGAGAGGGAGTCCAATCTAAAATTTGTTTCTTTTCTCTGTAAAAATATTTTTGGTACAGTTTTCTTCACGGTGACGATATAGTATTATGAGGAGACCAAGACCACATATGTACCATTCTCATTTCATTGTAGATTACATAATTTTTTTTCCTGTTGTGTGTAGGAGGTGGGTGAGTGAAAGACCAAAAACGGTAAACCCTTTTGAAAAACAAAAGGTTATGTTTTGTTTTTAATTCCGATTTCGGTAGAATGCCATGATGTGATACCTGATAATCTCGCTGATATTTTTGTATTTATGAGAGGTGAGGAATGATGTATTTGTTAGAAGGGATCTTTAGTTATTTTGTTGATGCATAATTATTTATTTTAAATATTGACTACAAAGTGAATAATAGGTACGCCCAAATAAGAGCGATTCTGTGTACATTTGCAGTCGATGTGAAGCACAAAATGGGAAGAATAAACATCTTTCATGGTAATTTACTTTTGATGGATAAGTGCTGTTTTTAAATACAACATGGGCGAAGTTAGCCATAAAATCAGTTTTTCTACTACAAAGTTTTGACTTTCTTTTTTCTCCGTAGATAAAAAAGATCTGATGTACAACTATTTTTTGGAAACTTTTTGGAGGTTTAATATATATTAGAGCTTCGCCAATTTTTAAGGCAAATTAAAAGAAAGTTCACATACAACATAATAACAAGTCTGTGTATCAGACTCAACATTCCTTTTGCTTGTATACATTTTAAATAGTCCACAGATAGTAGATATATAAAGTACGTGGCAAAATGTGAACTTTCGACTCTTTTTAGGTTCGTTTTTACGCTAAACGAATAAAATGATTTTTTCCCTTTCATTCTTTCTTTTTTTTTAATTTTAAATTTGTTTTGCTGAGCGCAAGGGGTAACATTGAGGAAAGGATGAAAACTCAATTCTTGTAATATTTGAAAAATTGGATTTTCTTTAGGAAAAAAACCAAAGGGATGTTAGTTTAACGCTAAGAAAGAAGAGAAAAGGGAAAATAGAGAACAAGAAGGACACACTCGACACTCACTCTTTTGCCAGATTTTTTTAACAAGTTGACAAGAAAGTAAGAATTATATGATGTTAAAAATAAAAGAGATTTTTTCTGAGGAAAAAGAGATAGTTTCAGTTGGATTGAGAGAAGACTTGAGTTTTCGTTTTTTAAAGGTTGGTTTGTCTTCTTTTAACTCTCTGACTGACTGAATGTGCAAAAACCATGTTGTGAATGGAATGGATAATTGAAGTGTTTGGTCTTTTTCGTGGTATCGTGTGGAATGCCATGGTTTGGTATGGTGTGTGGTATGCTACACCGAGGGAGGTAGCTACTGAAATAAACCGGTCGTCGTAGTTTTTGCCATCGCAGCAGCAGCAGCTACACCCAAGGAGATAGATGGAAAAGGAAGGGGAAAAGGAATAACAGAACGAACGGGATGCATTCACCAAGCAAGTCAAACGTAGTTAATGCGATGCAACTTTAAGCTTTTTTTCTTGCTGCATCTCTTAAAAAGAGACTGAAAAACTGTTCTGTGCTGACATGTCATATAAGGTCCAATTCCCTAACAAAAAAATCTTTCTCTTTTCTGCTTTTTTACTCTAATGTGACTGCTATGTGTAGTTACGAAAAAACGACATGAGAAGAAGTCGAATGATCTGCTCTCCGATCTAAAGAAAAAAGGACGTGTACCGTTTACATAACGTACCTTTAAAAAAATTCCTCGTTCCGTTTTCTAGTACTCCTTTTCTTAGTCCTTTTGCTAATCCCTCTTCTCCTTTTCGTCTTGTCTTCTTCTTCTTGAGCCTTTTAAGAAACTGCCATTCTAAATCTCTGTGTGCACTCAACCAGCTACAAATCTAGTACATGGTACAACATGCTTTTCTCTCTTTCTCTCCTTCTCACTCGTTCCTTCAAACCCTTTTTTCTGCTTCTTGATTTGTCCTCTTTTTTATCAGTCTCTCTTGTTTAACAGTATACTAACTCAACATAGAACTGGATATAATATAAAGAACAGAAAATCTATGTGTATTGAAGGCACAGGATGGGCGAAACAGCAACAGCAGGTGACTCTTTCTTCTTTTCATTCGTAAGAAATAAAAAGGTACACAAGGAAGGATAAAAAAACAAAAACGAACTACAAAATAAAGAAGAGCGATAGGGAGAAGCAGGCTTTTTGTGATCTGACGACAGATTTTTTCTGTTTCAATGGAATGGACATTTCAGGGATTTTAAAGTATAAAATTAAAGTATTAGGCCATGTGGGGTCATAATCGTAGGGCAACGTTTGCTTGTAATTTTAAAAGCTTTGATATTTTTACGCTTATGGGCACTACTAGTTGGTACATCACCCTGAAACAGCAGCTACTACGGTGATACATTTCTTTGGTCATCAGAAGCGATGCTACAAGATTTCGGTAGTCTTATAGTTGCCGTCTTGGGTATGGGAACAAGGAAGAGTAACACTGCGGTGGTACTATTGACTTTTGCGTTGTTCCTAAGAATTTTTGCACAAGTGTCAAAGCTTAAAATATACTTTAACTTGGCTACATTAATATCACATCTTAGCAGAGAAACGAAGCCGTTATTGGTATTTGCCGATTTGCGCATGAGGTATGGGCGGAACATAAAAAGGCGATTTGAGGACGAGGACTGTATTTTCACAGGATTATCGACCAAAGGTTGCGCTACAGTGGAAAAGTTGTGGTAATAAGCCGACAATCTGAAAAAGTGATGTTAATGCAGGTATTAGTATTACAAAAATAAAAAGAAAGATTATCGAATAATTGGCTGTTCGGGTTTCTTCACCATACCATTTATTATTATTATTATTAATACTATTTATTTTTCTCAAAAGGGTTGCACACAATTCTGTTTTCTTATCACTTTGCGACTGACTAGTTACCTCCTTAGCTGCTCTTGTTACTAATATTGAAAGATTATCTTTCTTTCTCTCTGAGACTGATACGCCGCGTCGTAGGAACCCTCCGTATTAAAAATTTAATATCTTGCCATCATAGCCCGTGGTGTTTGATTTTTCTTGTACAATTTACGAATAAGTAGGTAAGTCCCTTTCCTTAAGTTTTTCAGCATACTTATTCGTTGGTCGCCCGAGATTATACGTAACACTTCTTGAGGTATCATGTTTCTAAATAATATTCCTTATAATCGTTGTAACACTCTTTCAATGCCGCAGGAAACTAGTTAAAAGCATTGGAGACAACTCGATCACATCGGTGTGTTGAAGCGAATAATATTGGCATTAACGTCAGAGAAGGACATGACTTCTTTTCCTCATCGTCACCTTTTTGATTTACTCTCGCATTTGAGAAAAATGTCCTTACATATAGGTTTTGATACGTAGTAAAACTTGGTCTTGGACAGGCCAGCGTTGCCGTAGGAATATGCCATTAAAACAAAAAAAGTCTTATCATGAGACAAAAATGACAACTTGACAAGTTTTAAAAATAAGTATTCGGTCCAGCATGCATATGCAACCTATTATAAACAAACACAAATTCAACTACTAACTCCTTGTCCTTTACCCACTTAAAAATATTTTTCGGTCTCATGTAAATAGTGTAAGCAGTAGCAAAGCTAGTAGCATTCGGGGATGTTCTCATTACTAAAATCAACGCTTTTTTAGATGCATTCAACCAAGTGAAATAGTCTTGACACGTTAATGATTCTTGGTGTTCTCCTAGAAGGTAGCTTCCAATTAATTTCCACTTTGATGCACTCGCACATACGATGTCAGATAATGCATTCTATAATATTAACAAATACTATTTACGATCATTAACACAAAGCAATCTTTAATGGAAACAATTCATTAATATCCATTATTTTATTAACTTTTTTACTTCACTTTTACAAGTAGCACGTTGTACGTTGTAAATTTTCTGTTCGATGTTCACAGTATACTTTCAGAGTAAAATATTACTTCAATGGAACCTCAATGGATTTTTAAATAACATTAAATTTGCATACGTCATATAACTAGACTATCAACTGCTCATATTTTGTGTTTTGAAATAATCAATTTTCTAATTGTTTGTTTTTTTCACCACTCTGTCTAGGGACATTATTTGGTGAAAAAAGTTTGTATTGAAATTTAAATGGAATGTCCGTAATTAAATGGTATGCTCTTCTTTGTCATTATTCTTTGTCGGGTATAAAGATTAAATAATCAATTCAATGCAGCACAAAGGATAGTTAGGGCTGATAAATATTGTATTTGTGATGTTCGTACTGCATACACTTGAGTTTTTTTTGTGAAAGGGTAGGGTAAATGTAAATCAAGCTTTTAAGTTGTCTATGAAAAAGGGCATTGAACTACACAGCACTCTCAATGCGTTATTTTTAGATGGATATTAGCAAAAATAAAATGGAGTGAAAGCAATTATCTTAAAATACGTGAATATTACGAGCTCAGAAGTATTCACGACACAAATTGTGCAAAAATCTTTAAGCATATCGCCAAAGCAACAGTTTTGCCCGTGTTGAAACAGAAGAATTATCTATTTATTAACTTACGTAAGCGTAGCTAGTAAGTTATTGAGATTGAAATATGTCTGTCTGTCTGTCTGTCTGATAACACTATAACTTTTGTTCTACTTGACATAATCAAACCAAATTTGGTACACGGGTACCTTAGGTCAACATCTCT